>JBBJLR010000024.1:5820923-5840363 GCA_037577145.1 Brachypetersius gabonensis
GTGATCCAGGTCTCAGTGAGGGCCAGAAAGTGGAACATCTGGATGGAAGCCAATCCAGAGATGAAGTCGGCCTTCTTACACTGTATAAGAAGGCCGACTTCTACAGTACAGTGTACGGTCAATCGTTATTTTGATTTCGAAAAAGTACAAAATGCCCATTTGCTCAAAATATATAGTTATGGTTCACACTGATAAGCATTTGTCAAGTAGTTACAGTCTTTGATACTCCACTCGAACCAGAAAAAGTGTATTGTGAAGGTAAACCTGCTGTGAATATAGGTTCAAACCATGTTAATATTTTCCCTAATGTCCAATTGTTTAGCTTAAAACAATTTAAAGTTATACTAAATTCACTTTCCCCACAAAAGGTATATGTTTTTACCTTTTAAAATGTTTTTAGAAAAATAGTAGAAAAACAAAATGTGTATGAATTTTGTTTGACAAAGTAAAAATACTAAAGTACTAAATACTCTAAATACTAAACACCACAGTTACAACAAATGCTGGAGCATCCCTTTAAGAGCATCTATCCTAAGCTTGAGTTAGGGGGTGGCCTCTCCTATTTCAGAAGATATAAAGCATTTGCACTGGTGCACTGTTATAATCTGTAGTACAATTCTGAAAAAGAAACTCTGAGTAATCTATGCTGTCATAGAAATACCTGAGATGGCATGTCTCTGCACATGGTCACAAGATGTAACGTTTCGCAGTAAGCCTATGTCCCAAAAGCCAAATAACAAGAACTGATTGGCTGGTATTTGCAGCTTATCTCGACCATCAAATATTTGACAAACGTGCGATTTCACTGGGGCCAGGACAGTGTGGAGGGTGAAAGTAGGTAAAAAAAATTAGCAGGAGGGAGGGAGGTTTGCTTTATAAAAGCCTGTTCTCAGCTACAGCTGATCTGTTCGACTATCAACCAGCAACAATTGCCACTAACATGACATACTACAACCGGGCAATACTTGGACTGAGCCTTTTGGCTTTGCTCTGTGTGGTGCACCAGGTGAAGTTTCAGTCATTTTTATTTACTTACATTATATTGTGGTCATATTTTTAATCACATATCGGTCTGGAATGTAAACTCATAACAAAATAGTTTTTGTTTAATTTGGGTTTGAGTATATTAACACAATTGTCAACAATTGTTTTGGAAAATTTATGTCATATTGCTGAGATTCCTGTACTGTTACAGCAACATGATGTTATTTATTAATATTGTCACGTGTAATTGTGTAAATTGTCACTTGTATACTTTAGGGGTCTGGTGCATCAGTTTTTGCTTCTCACACCGCATCAAGTCCCCGAGGGTCTGAGACTGTACTGAATCGTAAAGTACGTATGTCACCTCTATGGAGAATTTTGGCCAGTAAACCACCAGGAGCTTACTGTCATGACCATATAGAGTGTTCTACAGGTCTCTGCAGGTAAAATTATGCTTTAACACATTTTACACATATATATTTACTTCCTAATGTAATGTTCTGTCAATTTAGAACATTTATTTCAAGTCTATTATTCAAATTTTAATATTGTTTTCTGTCCATAGGAAAGGCTTTTGCTCTTTCAACCAGCCTGTTCATTCCTAAAGGATCTGGAGCCCTTAAACACTGATGAGAAAATAATTGCCCTTCATCACCAACAGTCATCATGGTTTAAATGATGATAGATACAAATACTAAAATGCGCATTTTCAAATAGCCATGCTTTCAGTACAGAAACATTTTTGTTCAAAATTCAACACAAATTGTATTCATGATTTTGTGTGTAAATTGTAAGGTTTATTTATTACAACATATTGCATCACTTATAAATGCATGACTGTGTATCACATTTAAACTTTAGTAGTGCGTGTAATTTGTGATTTTCATATTTTTTTATCACTAAAGTTTGTTTTTGCCCATTTGTTATTTATGAAATTTCTATTATCTAAGTACTGTATTTAAAATGCCATTGAAATGTGTATTTGTTTTATGATCCTTAGAATGCAAATATAATGCAATGCATACCTCTTATGTCTCTGATTTATTGAGGAGAATATAATTATTTACGCTTATTTACATCTTCTGTCAGTAAATGGTACTGTGTAGTCAATTTCTTGCACGATATTGTACTGTAAAAAAGCCCTAGTACTGTTAAAAACCTCTGTGTATATGTATACCACTTACAGGTGCCTTTGAGACAAACACACGCAGGATAAATTTGTCAAATGAAAGTAATAATATTCATTTGTATTCATTCATATTCATTTCCTCTGATTTCTTGACGTTCAAATGGATGTAAAAAATAATAAGTATAGACTTGAATATGCAGATGAAGAAAGGATATTAAATGTAAACATAATTTTTACAAACCTTTGTAATAAACTGTGCAAATCCATTATAACCTGTAAATCTGTCGATTTATTATAGGTGAAGAACAGTGTGTACAGACTTCTGAGGGTTAATCTTAGCAAGTGTTTCTTAGATCAAGAACATTACACCCTCATTGTTTGAGAATTCATCACCATCATTGGAACAAAACCTTTCTACTACTGAAGCTGCCAAAAGATTTTTTCAAGGTCTTCCAAATTTGAACATAATGTAAAGAACAACTGATATTTAAATATATATACATATATGTACCCCTCTAGCAAACCCTTCTTGACACAAGACATGGTGAGGTTAGACTCATGTGCTGCTGCAACAGTGGATAGCATGGTATGCATGTGCTGTTGAACATTTGTATCAGCACCTCAAAGTAACTGGATTCACGATATGTTTGGATAAATACATACATACATACATACATACAGCATATATTTATTGCTTCAATGTAAGAACAACATGCTTTTCCTACATTTGGATTCATTGATCTCTTTTAAAACTTTGTCCAAGGAAACTGTAACAGGTTTTTTTTTCTGCTGGGGAGGGGTGTGTTTGTGGTGTTCCTCATCTGGTTATGGAGTGTAATAGATAGGCCCACAGATGGACAGGGTGCCCCCTCCCAGAGACTTTGACATTTGCCTTCCTCACATGCCTGATACAAGATAATGTAACAGTGGCTACTTAAAAGCCTCTTACAGAAAACGAAAGCAGGATTTGGGAGCTAAACACCATGAGAAGTCGCAGTAATTCTGGAGTCAAACTTGACAACTATGCAAGGATAGTCCAAAAAACAATACTCTGTCACCAGGTGAGTCTTACTTGACTGAGCTCAGCAGGGTTAGAGTGTCAACACCTTGAAACAAATGCTGTTTAGACTTTAAGTGCCTTGCAAGTTTTAGCCCAATATATTTCAGATATTTCAGCTGATATTCTTACTGTTTTCTTTCTCTTAATGATGGGAAATATCACAGTGACTTGTCTATTGCATATTAGCATGAATCACCTCCAAACAGTAAACACTATATTCTTAACCTGCAAGAGGCATATTCCTTGCTTCTAAGTCTTTGTGTCATTTTTTCCAGGATCCAGTGACTGGGTTAATTCCGGGAAGTGACAATGTCCCCCATGCTTGGATCAGAGACAACGTGTATAGCATCTTGTCTGTGTGGGGTCTGAGTCTGGCTTACAGGAAGAATGCTGACCGCGATGAGGACAAGGCCAAAGCATACGAGCTGGAGCAGGTAGCTGCTGGTTCACTGACTGAAATTCTTTTTTGTGATTGACTTCATTAATGACTGCCATTGGGTCTAGACTGCTATTGCTCACTTAGAAGACACGTAAGAAGACATATGCACTGTTCTGTGTTTACTGAATAATAAGTCTCAGAATAAATTAAGCCTAGGAATTTAAATGGCTAATGGCAAAGGTTCAACATGGGAGCTAAAAATTCTCCAAGAATGTACAGTGGAGTCCAAAAGTCTGAGACCACACTTAATATGTATATCATTTAAACATGTTATATTTAACATAATTTCTGTCTCATCCTTGAAATCTGAATTTGTATTTGAATTTTAAGCACAGCATTATTGTATACAAATAAAGAATGCAGAACTATTTATATGTTCTTACTTAATAACTCAGTTGCAGAAAATTAAGTCTTAAAATCAATCATTGAAAATGCTTTAAAAAATTGAAATCAGTAAAGATAGCAAAGCCCACAGTCCAACAGGCGTAATGTGTCTACCAGTCCTCTGAATGTGAAGGTGCCAGAAGAAATGCCAGGGGCCAAAACTACTCATCTCAGGTTTCTCTTTGGATTATAGCAGTTGGAGAGAGTAGAAGGTCATAATGAAAGCTGTCTCTCCCTCCCTCTCTCTCTCTTTCTAGAGTGTGGTTAAGCTCATGCGGGGATTGCTGCAGTGCATGATGAGGCAGGTATGAAGATTGCATCATTGCCACCTTATCCTGAATGTGAACACTGCATCATAAGCAAAGGCACCAAATGTAACACTGCAAATTACTCCCTACTCCCTATGAATTGTTGAGTATAATTCCTGTTATGTATCCTCAGCTGGACAAAGTGGAAAAGTTCAAATACAGCAGGAGCACCACAGACTGCCTGCACGCTAAATACCACACAAACACCTATGCCACTGTGGTAGGTGATCATCAGTGGGGTCATCTACAGGTGGATGCTACATCCATCTTCTTGCTCTTCCTGGCTCAAATGACAGCTTCAGGTCAGCATTACCTTCATAAAGTTGTGCACAGTTACGCACCCTGTTTAAGTCAGTCATCATCTATTTATTTAAACATCTTTAAGGGTATTTTTTATTGTGGACAGGGCTACATATTGTGTACACACGCGACGAAGTTGATGTTGTGCAGAATCTCATGTTCTACATCGAATCAGCATACAAAGTAGCGGTACGTTTTCAGGGTTGTGCAGATTCACTGCCCATGATGAAATTCTTATTTTCCTGTATGCCACCTGGGTGACCATTGGCTTAAGCATCAGTGTGTTTTTTTCAGGATTTTGGAATGTGGGAGCGAGGGGACAAGACAAATCAAGGCATTCCTGAAATCAATGTCAGCTCTATCGGAATGGCAAAGGTAAGAATACTTTATGATAATAGTCATCTTTACACTGAATTATTGTTCATAATTTTTGACTCACCGCTTTCCTTTATGTAGAAAAATCCCTATTCGGATAAAGATGTTTAATGAAATAATATTAATAATTTACACTGATCATTTACTAAGATGCTTCTACATCTAGTTTACAATATTTTAATAAAAAGGGATATTGTTATAAGCAAAATAATGTAAATAGTGCATGTAATAAATGATTCCAATATTTTCAAACATAGTACATGTGTTTGGGATAATTACTCCAAACTTACATGTACTGTAGATAAGAAGACTGTACTGATATTTGCTGATATTGTGGTCTGTTTAGGCAGCACTGGAGGCACTAGATGGACTAAACCTTTTTGGTGCCAAAGGAGGCCCAGAGTCTGTAGTTCATGCTTTAGCTGATGACATTCAACGTTGCCAAGTAAGAATTTTTGCAACATTTACATGGTTTATGGAGAAAAATATGTAGTTCAATGCTCTTATAACCTCTCTCACTGTCTGTCTCGACAGTCAATCCTTAGCTCCATGCTGCCCAGGGCTTCCACATCCAAAGAGGTGGATGCTGGGGTTCTCTCCATCATCTCTTACCCAGCTTTTGCAGTGGACGACATCGACATTGTTAACATTACTAAGGAGGAAATCATCTCAAGACTGCAGGTGATAAAGTTTTGGCTCTTGAACTTTTTAAAGGGCCCACCTTATAGAAACAAAATGATCTTCACAGTGTCTGATGTACAATGACGTATCTTAGTGCTAAGCTAATAGCATTAGCATTAACATTTTGGATATTCTATATTAAACAGATCTGAAATGTGTTGTAAAAAGTTATCCTATGTTTTGTCTGAAGCTTGTGAAAGATGTATGGACATGGTCATTTAAACCACCTGGCTGATATTGAGTAGCTCATCAGATAGCTCTGACCAGGCATTTACTCCACAAGACCTCTGAAGTTGTGCTGTGCTAGCAGATCTTATATGTTCTGTAAGCTGGGAGGTAGGACCTCCATTGATCAAAGTAATTTGTCCAGCACATTCCACAGATTCTCAGTCAGATTGAGATCTGGGAAATTTAGAAGCCAGGTCAACATCTTGAACTCTTTGTCATGTTTCTCAAACCATTTCTGACTGTATGATGTATGATGCTTTTGGTTACTGCCCTTAAAGAATACCATTTGTGGGGAAGATTGCATCATCATCACCTTATCCTGAATGTGAACACTGCCTCATAAACAAACGCACCAAATGTTGCAGATTACTCCCTGCTATGAACTGTTAGCCTCTGTGTATAATTCCTGTTAGGTATCCTCAGCTAATGGACAAAGTGGCAAAGGTAGGGCCTCCACTGATCAAAGTAGTTTGTCCAACACTTCCCACAGATTCTCATTCAGATTGAATTTGGATCCCAGGTCAACATTTTGAACTCTTTGTCATGCGTCTTAAACCATTCCTGACCAACTTTTGCAAGACGCATGAGGCTACTGAAATGGGTACACTGCCCTTAAGGAATACCATCTGTGGGTTTATTTAATTCTACTGTATATTAGTTGGTCTCCCTTACAAACTCATGCACAAGCTGGTATAGAATTCTCCTGTCCGTGTTATTTCCAGAACCTCCTCCAATGTCCCTCCAGTTCTTCTCAACCTTCATTTACTTCCTGTTAAATATCAGGTTGATTTTAAGATTTTGCTTCCCAACTTCATGAGAGGCACCAGACGGAGCCAGCTGAGAGGACACTCAGCGACAGTATTTCTGTATAAGCGATGGGTCAATGATAAACCAGGCTGGAACCCAAGATTGCTCTTCAGGTGCCATGACCCCTCTAACATGGGCTGAGGATCCAAAAATGGGTTTTAACTGGGAGATGTGAAAGACAGGGTGAATCTGGAGGGAGGCAGGCCACTGGAGCCAGTAGGTGACAGGGTTAATCCAGTGGGTGATGTGGTCCAATGAAGTGTTGGCCTCATGTTGACGGAATAGAGCATCTGCTTTGGTGTTCTTCGACCCCAATCATGCACAGCCTCCAGCTTCATGGCCATGCCCTGGACAGAGATGACAAACCCCATGAACGTGGTAGAGCATTGGTGGAAAGTGCATTTTTCCAACTTGCAGTGCAGTTGGTGGGTGAGCAACTTCTTAAAGACCACCCTCACGTGCTGGGTGTGTTCTTCATGTGTCCATGTGTAAATGATGTCTAGGTAGGCGAAGGTCCAACAATTGATGAATTGTTGGAAGACTGCAGGATGGTTGCATAGGTTGAAGGGCATAACCAGACTCTCGTAGTGACCAGTGGGGGAGATTAAGGTCAGCTTCCACTAATCACCCTCTTTGATGCCAGGTTTGGCCCAGCGAAGAGGGAGATGAGAAGTGCTAGCCTCTTCTGATCAGAGGAGTACATGTTGGAAGGTGGAGGTTGGTTATAAATACACAGCACATCTCTTCTACATTGTTCCATTTTTCAGGTAGTGTGAGGTTAGAGTTAGAGAGAGGTAAGGGAGAGGGAGTGGATTGAGCCGCTGCCTGTGGCACACATGGTTCTGCTACTAGCTCCTGATAGGCCTCCTTGAGAGATGCAAACTCTTGCCAGAGTGGGCATGGGACTCAGTGAGTGAAGCCTGATTCCAGGTGACACACTTACTTCCAGTTCCTCATAGTGATCATGTGACTGGTGTACATGACATCCTCTTCTCCTCGCTACATCTTCTGCTTGTTTGTCCACTATAGGTTCTAGATCCTTTAGCTATACAACCTCAGTTTCTGGAAGTCTTTCCTCAAGAAATCTGCAGCACTGATTCTCTTCCAACTATCAAATCATGTTGTAAAACTCACCTCTTCAAACCTCCTTACCCTCTCTGACCTTGTGCCTAGACTGCACTCAATTTTAGACTTACACTCTTGTGATTGTATCTATGCTATTTTCTTTTATTTATTATATTTATTTATTATTTATTTTACTTGTCTTCTATTGCATTTTATGATCTGTTTTATTTGTTTGTAAGGTTGTCTTTGAGTGCCTTGAAAGGACATTAAAGACTGCAGCCAAACATACTAGATGGTAATTTACATATGCTGATCTGAAAGGACTAACATAAAACCATACAGATTTTAAAAGAATAAGTGAAGAGAAGACTTTATAAATGGAGACATTTAGACCCTTTGATTAATAAACCTGTACATCTTCACAGGGCAGATATGGATGCTGTCGTTTTCTCAGGGATGGCCACAAAACCCCCAAAGAGGTGAAAGCAATGAATTAGCATGTTGGTCACATACATTTTAGAACAACAATAAGATTTAATTCTCATATGTCCTGGTTACATTTCAGCTGTGACCCATTTTTCACAGAAAATAAATGAAAAAAAGCAGAAACCTAGTGAACGTTTTTATTCTGCGTGTCTATGCAGGACCCTAATCGCATATACTATGAGTCTTCAGAGCTGAAGCTCTTTGAGAACATTGAATGTGAATGGCCACTGTTCTGGACTTATCTCATCCTGGATGGAATTTTCATCAGAAGCCCTGAACAGGTGTGGAGCGTACTGACAAAAAGCCATGAAATGCACCTGCCATTGAGATATAAAAAAATAAATGAATAAAAATAAAATAAAAGTAAATGTGTTCATTTAGATAAGTGTCTCTAATTTGCTTGTATGTGAGGTGACCATTGTGCTTGCTTGGTGTACTGCAGGTACAAGAGTACAGAGATGCATTGGATTCTATTCTGATTAAAGGAAAAGATGGACTGCGTCTTGTTCCTGAGCTTTACAGTGTTCCACCAGATAAGGTGAGTAATGACTTTCATTGACTCTTCTAGTGCCTGCAAGCGTGACATTCTTACAGATTGTGAAAGCTTGAATAAAGTTCAATGTGACCCTGAACAGAACGATATAAGCAACCACACTGTTTAAAATCACTGGATTATTTTGATTGACTTTGAACTCTAACCTTGTGTATTTTGTGTGAATAAGGTGGATGAAGAATATAACAGTCCCCACACTGTGGAACGAGTACCATTAGGCAAGTGTCCACTGAAATGGGGCCAGTCGCTGTACATATTGGGTAACTTGTTGGCAGAGGTACTGTAAAAATCCCTTGTGTGTTCTTTGGTGCTTTTTACTCTTTTAATATAGTGCCTCCCACTACTTGTTAGGATAAATGTGTAATATCTACATAATCTCTTTAAATTCATGCACCATCTAAACTAGACTGTATCTCACCCTGGACATACCCTCAACACATTTATTATAAAAGAAAAATATCTCTGACATGTTTACTAAAAGTCCCTTATTTCCATTTATCTTTAAGGGATTTTTAGCCCCCGGAGAGATTGATCCGCTCAGTAGACACCTTTCCACCTCACATAAGCCAGATGTTGTGGTTCAAGGTAAATCAGATACAGTTTCCAGGAACTTTTCAGGAACACTACAGAGAAGATATCTTTTTGTTGGTGTACCATTTGCAGCATCCCAGTGACGCCAACATGGTCGTGCCACTGGTATGAGGCTCTGTGGTGTTGATGGGGGTTGGTGAATTCTTCAGTGTCATTGATTGAGAGAAATGCACCAACCAA
Organism: Brachypetersius gabonensis; assembly: GCA_037577145.1. Classification (NCBI taxonomy): domain Eukaryota; kingdom Metazoa; phylum Chordata; class Actinopteri; order Characiformes; family Alestidae; genus Brachypetersius; species Brachypetersius gabonensis. The sequence continues at coordinate 5,830,494 of JBBJLR010000024.1, forward strand.
AAATATCAATCCAACCTTGGTCCTTTATTAAGAAACTGACAGAAAATAACTAACAAAAAAATGTACAATGAAATAGATTTTAATGGTACACCTTACAGCAGGGTAGGTGCTACTAATAAAACTGTCCATATGTGAATGCGGTGTTAAAGAACTGGAGGAATACTTTGTTAGTAAACATACACTAACAAAGTAAGATCATGCAAACAAAACAGCAGTGCTATTGCTCAGTATATATATTCTGTCTTCTTTTTAGTATCTCTCTTGGCTGAGACAGAAGAAATTAAAGAGTTCCTCCAGAAACAAGGCATTGATTCTGAAACCCTTGAGGACCTTCATCCAATCAGAGTCCAGCCTTCAAGAGTTCTTAGCCACATCTATGCCAGACTTGGTAGGCTAAACTGTGCTAAGAAGACAAACAAATATTCGATCTGTCAAATTCTTATGTACTTATGGTTTCTCTAAAGGACGTAATCAAAGACTTGGTCTGACTGGTAGACCATATCGCCACATTGGTGTTCTGGGGACATCCAAATTCTATTTCATACGGAACACTGTCTTTTCATTTACCCCTCAAGTAAGTGAAATTGATGTAAAGTGATTTCAGCTAGCAGTCCGATAGGTGAATCAAGTAGACAAGCAACTCGTTGTATTTTTGCATGACATTTTGTTGGTGCTGGCCTGTTCTGAGAATGTTAATTCTTTCTGACATATCTGTTAATCCACTCATTTATCACATTTTGATCATTGACATTTAGTTACAAATTCCATTTTGTGTTAAACTCTTGCTCTGTTGTTCCAGCATTTGCTGTTGCTCATACTTTTGCCTCTGGGGGTTTATCTTTTTATTTTAGGCCATATCAGCTTAACAAGGCTTGGTTTCTACACCTACACTGGGGTTTAAATGAGTCCCATTGTAGTTCTATTAGTTCCCCAAGTTACGTTTTCCATTAATGTGGCATTAGGCTTTTCCACCCACTTATGGAAACCGTTAATTCTCTGTTTGATGTGCCTTGACCCATTTTGTTCTCTCTAGTTTATAGACCCCAAGCACTTTTATCTTGCACTGGATAATAAAATGATCGTGGAAATGCTCCGTATTGACATATCTTACCTGTGCTCACGCTGGAGGATGACCGGCAGACCTACCGTCACTTTTCCAGTCTCACAGAGCATGCTGAGTGAGTGTTAATATTATACATCCACACTAATGCACAGAGGAACCATAGTAATAGACCTTGCAGAAAAAACTGTTGAGCTGATTAATTTTTTCGATTTTGGTCTATTGCAGCTGATGATCACAAAGAAATTGACCCGGCCATATTGGCTGCCCTAAAGAAGCTACAGGATGGCTACTTTGCTGGAGCAAGGTAACATCCTACATTTTGCTTGCCTGAAGGGTAAATTAAATGAAGAGCTTTTGTTACAAAAAACTTCCCAATTGTCTCAAACATCCAGGGTAAAGACTGGGAAGTTGGGGTCATTTCTGGATACGTCCTGCTGTGCTCAACTAACATTCATGGACTGCGGTGAGAGAAAGTTGTTTTCTGCATTTTGTTCTAACCAACAACTCACTCAGAGAATAACTCAATGATTGTGAGTTCACACAGACACAACAAACAACAAAATGAAAAAAACAAAAATCTTAGAGCACTGTGAATGTGGGAAGAATATTCTAAAACAATTTGGATGATACAAATTGTTCTAGAACACTTTAAAAGAGGTGTGTGTGTGGGGGGTGCATTTTAGAACATTGTGAACAAAGAAATAGATTCAAGAACACTATAAATGTGGGAAGAACACTGTAGTTCAACATTGTAAACAGAAGGAGAACACTGTAAATAGGGGGAGAATCAGTGTGAAATGGCGAACATCCTGGCAATAACACTGTATGGTGTGTGTGTTCAAGTCTTAATGAAATATTGTCTGGGTCTGATGAAAATTGAAAACTTCCTGTGCCAGTTCTTCTGAAACAGACTATTTTGTGCTAAACTGCAAACACATCTTGGTTCTCACAGAAGTTGATTACCTGGCAGAGTATCTCGACCAGCTCTTTGCTGTTCCCCAGGAGACACCCATTAGCGCCATTAAAGGAGGCCTTAATCGCTTCAAGGCCGCAGCTAAAAAGACTCGAGAGATGGTGTCTCTGGTGCACAAAGCCAGAGTGCTGAACATACATAGTGAGTTCGGAAAGCAACCATTTTTAGCTTTTGTGATATTGCCTCATTTTACTTCAGCAGCTGTGTAGAACTCACATTTTAATGCTGTTTTTTAATTTGTGCTCCCTTCACAGATGTACATATGTATCTCCCCATTAAACTGTTTCATGAACCAACACCAGTTCTTCACCTTGATGAAAGCCAGGTAGATCAAATTAAATGCACGCTTAATGTGTGTGGAATATATTTTTATTAATTACTCCTCTCAAAATCCTGAATTGTAAGTCATCCTAATTCTTATTAGATTCCTCAGAACACTGTGACTCCGACAGTGAACTTGCCCAGAAACATAGATGGAGGAATTGACTATCCAGCACTAGTGCAGATGCTTAAACAAAGCCAGAACCTACAAGATCAGGCTGATATCCTGTACATCTTTTATAAAGACAAGTAAGGAGGACCTCTACAGAAAGTGAAATAAGTATGAAAGAACAGTCTAACAAAGCGCTAAAGCTGATGTTAAAAGGAGTATAAATGTTTTTGAGTATGTGTTATCAGAGGCATGGACTGGGACACCAGGCTGCATGGGAAAGGCTGGACAGTGAAGAAACTTCTGAGTGAGCTTTATGAGCAGGCAGGAAAGCTGAGACACTGGGGCCTCATCCGTATGGTGTGCGGTATGCTCCACAGGAAAGTGGAAGAGCTGGATGAGGTGACTGCTGTGCCTTTAATTGTTAATTCTGAATTTTTTTTATTCTATATTTCTATAGAGCAATAAAGGATTTATTAACTTTTTGAAAATCTAATGTATAGCGGAAATATTACAGCTGGCATGTAACGGAAAACACATTTTTATTTCTGTTATATCAATCGTAATATAGCGCTAAATGTAAAACCAACTCAAAGCCACATCTATCATAAAAAAGTATAAAGAAGACCCTTGTGGTCCATAAAAGTGGTCCATAAAAGTGGTCCATAATGCGTGTTGGAACAAAACTTCGTAATCTGAGGATTTTAGTTTGGACCTAACCATGTGCTACTATGCATTTCAGCCCTGACAGAATATACAAGGTAAGATGCAGGCCAGCAAGCCAGAAAAAGCCAGTTTACATAAACTCTTTAGATAAAGAGAGTTTGGTTAAGTATATTAAAATAATTGTGATGTATAAATGAAGTTTTTTAGTACACAAATCCTCAAAGCAAAAGAAGATGCTGCACCTCAAATTTATGCTAATTCATAAATCTTCTGAATGCAGTAATAGAACACCCAGGTTCTGAGATAGAAATAGAAAAAGAAAACAACAGTACACGGAGACTCGCATGCTGTATAACACAGCGTTCTATGTTGGAGGTAATTTAATTAAGAGGTCTCTTTTTAACTGACTTGTCCTAATATTAAATGATAGGCTTGTACAGACCTGCTGGCTCATCAGAAGCACCTGACAGTGGGTCTTCCTCCTGAACCACGAGAGAAAACTATATCGGCGTGAGTTTGCAACATCCAAAAGCACAAGGGCTAAGCAAATGCATACTGTACATACTATTGATATGTTACATTCTCCAACTGCTTATTCTTGCTATTTACATGAAAACTTTCTTGCCTTCCTCCGCATAGACCCCTTCCTGCTGACAAGCTCGCCGAGCTTATTGACGAGGCCAGTGAAAACAACCTCACCATTGCTGTCCTTACTCAGGTAAGCCTGTGCCACGCAAAAATGTGGACTAATTAAACATACTTAATGAAAGTATTGTGCACATGTATTGTTAATAAATATGATATATTGGATTATTCAAGTCTGCATTGCTTGCCTTGATGCAGCTAAACACGCTATTGGCATTCTCTCAAGTAGTTTCATAATGAACCATGCAGCTTCTTCAACTGGTTTGAAACTTCACACATGCTGGGTACCTGCTGGTCACCAAATGAAATAACTACTTTTTATGTGACCTCTAAAATATTTTAAATATAAAGACAGCATCCATCTGTTGAATTCACTCGGTTGTGTCTAGATGTTTGACTAGTGTTGTTCCTGTGACCACTTTCTCTTTTCTTATTATGCTACTGTTCTGTGTGTTTGTACTCAACCTCATGTGTGACTGGCAGGAGATAATGGTGTTCCTGGCTATGAGTATCCGCACCCAGCCAAAACTTTTTAGTGAAATGTTCCGCATCCGCGTTGGTCTTATTATCCAGGTCATGGTCACTGAACTGGCCCAGTCCCTCAACTGCTCTGGTATGTCTATTTAATATAGCACAATTTTTTATGTTAAAAGTAAATATTCAGTCAAAACTGCTGACTGACATTAACCCTTTAAATTTTAAGTGCCTGTACACACACTTCACTCCCAATGCACAACTACATAACATTCTCATTTATAGCAATTTCCAAATATATATATCCGTACATTTATGTCCCTCGTTTTATTAACTCACATTGAAGTTAAGAATATTTCGACTTTTTGGGGGTACAAATGTTTGTTAGTGAATAAAAAGGCTTAAGATTTGTAACTAAATTTGTATCTAATTAAGATCTACTTTGTACTATGGAAAATAGTAAAGTACACTTTGCAGTAAGTCTTGTTCACTACATGTACAAAAATATTTAAAAAACACCTGATTATTGAATTTGGTTGTTTCAGACACACTGATTCCTAACAGAGGCATATAATCAAGCACATAGTCTCCACAGACAGCTGGCACCATAATGGATTGTACTTAAGAGCTCAGTCTCTTTAAATGTAGCACTGTCATAGAGAGAGGCCCAGCAAGCTCTTATAGGTGTGATGGTCAAGTGTCCATGATAGACTCTGTAATGCTGTAGTGGGAATAAACGTAGTGAAGTATTCCTCGTCTTATTTTATATTTTGACTTCAGGTGAGGAGGCCACAGAGAGTCTGATGAACCTTAGCCCATCTGAGCTCAACAACCTTCTCCTCCACATCCTCAGTGGCAAAGAGTTTGGAGTGCAGAGAAGTGGTGAGTTTATGTATCCATTAAGTAACATGAGCCTAATTTTGTCAATATATTGCATAAGGTTTCTGTTGATGTGCTGATACTAGCACCATGTCATGCTCATGTTTCAGTGCGCTCCGCTGGAACTGTCATAACTCCAGTCATCTCTATACACGACAAGAGAAAATCTGGTTCTGCTAAAGATCAGATCAAAAGTGCCAGTAAGCTGAAACATGACATCAAGACGGTAAGAACTGATGCATGATTCTATATCACTCTTTCTGATCTTTCACAAAAACTGACATCTTGCTAATCTGTCTTTTGATATTTTCAGCCCTTATCAGTGCATTCCTTGGATCTTGATAAGATTGAGTCTGGGGTGAGTATTGTGAAGAGTGTCAGGGGTGAGGAGCAAAAGCAAATAAAGTTTAAATTAATAAAATAGGCAAATAATGCTTCAGGCACTTTTTGCCGTTAAATTCTTTTAAATAGTGTTTGTGGGAACCTCCTGTTATCTTTCAGAGGTATAGACTGCCATGCATTGAGCCATTTGAAGGGTCAGCAGGAACTACAGCAGTCCGTGACAGCAGGCAAGGACAGTGGCTTCGCCGCAGGCGCCTGGATGGAGCTCTCAACAGAGTGCCTGTTGGTTTCTATGAAAAAGTCTGGAAGATCTTACAGAAAGTCAGTGAACCAATGCCACAGTAAGCGTAAATTACAGTTATGTGAGGCTAAACTCCAAAATCAGTTTTCCTTTTAATTTCTAGTGTCAAGGGCTCTCCATTGAAGGCTGCATCCTTTCATCATGCACAACCAAAGAGGTAATGTAAAAACCCATTTTGTATTAAGTAGGACACCTGTTTTTCAGTCCAGTTACTGTGTGATGATCTGATTTTTTATTATTATAAAGTTTTCTTGAACGATTTAATTTCTTAAACATGTCGCTGACACCATCAGATGACACCAGGGGAGATAAAGTTTGCAGTGCATGTGGAGACAGTTCTGAACCGCGTCCCGCAGCCAGAGTACCGACAGCTGCTGGTGGAAACCATTCTGGTGCTAACCATGCTGTCTGAGGTGAACATTCAGAGTATCGGAGGAATCATCCATGTGGACAAGATCGTACAAATGGCCAACAACTTGTTCTACAAAGACCAGGTTAGCCCTGCACACTCGGTACTTCCACATGAGTAAATTACTATTGTTTAGGTAGTAGGTACTAAAATTGTTGTCAAATTATTGTAAATACTTATTATAAAAAGAAAGTAGACCAGATCCAAGAACATATCTGCAATTAAACAAAACAGAGAATATTGTATACAGGGAAACATGTCATCTTTCCATTATTTCACACCAACAATATACTTGCTGATCAGAGTCAATGCAGGACAGACTTGCTTTTGGAGAAATCAGTTAAAACAGTAAGATTTAAGGTCACTGAAAATATCCTAATACAACAGATACTGTTGCAATGATGTTAATGCTCAGGTTAAATGTACTGGGAATGTAGTTCTGGAATTACTGCTGGATGCTATTTTCAACGATTCATAAAGGCAGTTTGCTGGTCATATAATGGGGAATAATACAGCCTTCGTTCCAGATTTTAAAATGCTCTAGGCAGTTATTTCTTGTAAACTAATGATATACTATGAGTTTATTAAAACTAACTGTACAAACTTAAAATAACAACGGCAACAAATAGACAAAAATCAGTGATGTCACCAGATGATAATGGGAAAAGACATTTTGCAGTCTTCCAAAACCATACTAGACATTTAGCACTGATACAGCCTTCATGTAATAACCAGGCTTTTGACCAAATAGAAGGATTAATTCCTAAACTGTCCAAACGTACACCAACCAGCAACAAAGCCCAGTGCCCAAGTCCTCTGCAAAAATGTCACTGAACTCTGTGACAGTTGGGGCCACTAGAGGCCGCCCTTTTCTGTTCTTGTGACTTTGTTTTTTGTTTGAACTCTTATTGTGAAATTCTGAGCACCGGCTGGACGGGGCTCCTTTTGGTTTTGTACTGGTTTCTGGCCATAATGCCTTTTGTTTTGTGTTTTGAAAATAAAATAAAAACAAATGGAAATGAGTGTATGCCTCCGCACCTCCCCTCGTTTGGGGGAAAGGGGAATTCGTGACAAACTCAAGTGTAAACCAAGTATTAATGGTTTTTATCCTAAATTTCTTTCCAGGAGCATGCTTATCAGATATGGTCTTAACATCTAAGCAAAATCATGCAGAGGCCAAACTGAATCAGTGGTAAAAGGACCCATTCTTTGTTCATTCATGCAAGAAAGGTAATCATAATTATTAAAATTACTTTAAAAATAACTACAAACTGCCACAGTTTTGTAACACCAAGTGCTTGATCTGTGTTGTATGGAGGACACATACTATTTCTTAATGACGATACATTACACAACAAAAACTGAAAAAATAGAGATTCAGTTGAAATAATTCCTTACCTGACCATAATGTGTATGACTGATGACAAAGTTAGATTATGGGCTGAGCATCTTTTTTATTTTTCTGAAACTAGTAGGTACTTTTAACCTTTTCCACCAGGGCTAGGGGAAGTATGCACTTCTCGCTGCTATACTGAGGGCCACCATGTCTTTTGTATTGCAGAAGGACCTTGGAGCAGATGACAGTGTTCTGGAGAAAGATGAGTCCAATGACATTTGCAGACTACTTTATGATAGTGCACCCAGTGGCCTCTTCGGGAGCCTGACCTACCTGTCTAAAGCCGCAGCTACTTATGTTGAGGATTCTCTGCCAATTGGGGCCTGTGCTCTTCAGTAAAGCACAGAGTTTTAAATGCATTATTTCGTTAACAGCTGCAAAAGCCAGTTGCTGAGACAGCTGTAACAAAATAACTGCAGAATAATTAAACTGCTATAATAGTAAATAGATCTACAGATTAAGCTGAGACAGTTATTGATTGCTGTTTTTATCCAATCACTTTAAGGCATTTGAGTTTTAAAGAAAAATACTTTTGAGGAAACATAATTGTTAGTAATGGCATACGTATCATAGTTATCCATTTAATTTTTTTTCAAAACAGAGATGAATACGGATAAGTATCTAATAAAACACATACACTACACTGCTGTATTTGTTTTTAATCCATACAGCCATACCTTTACCATACCTGAATGAAACATTACAAGTTACTGTATGCAGAAACAGTTTTAACTTGTAAGGTGAAGTCCAAAATGTTTGGGGACAAGACAAATGTACAAAAAGTGACCTGTACACATTTCTCCTAGACTCAAGAATTTGGGAGGCCAGCATCTGTGGCATGATTAACATTGACAGTGGTTGGTTCAAAACACTATTCAGGCAATGTGCATACAAACCCGTGGCTTGATTTAGACATTACAAACATTGATTCAAGTGTGCACAATTACAACAATCACTTTTCTGAACGGGGGAAAAGGAGCAGGGGACTTGACATCATGACATTGTTTCATTCCACCGCAATTCACTATACACTGTCATTCCATTTGCATCAGCCAGTGACATCATCCCAGAGGGCCATCTAGAAACACTAGATTTGACACTTAAAAATTAAAGGTAACATGAAAAAATGACAGGACTATCTTATGTTGGTCAGGCAGGGTATGCTACAAACACACAGCTTAGGGGAAAAATGGCACATGAACATATCAGTCTCAACCGTTTCTCATGTCAGCTTTGTTATATTTGGTTTTGGGGTTGGTTGATGTGTTTCCTCTGCCAGTTCAATGTTTTCCTCAGTGCTACATAAAGTGCATCTGAAAATCAAAGAAAATATACATTTATTTGTATATACATTTCTTTTTATATATTTAAATTTGATGCTGGTAAGCATTCACTGATTATATGTACAGCATGTGGCACACAAACCAACAAATGTGGCTAAACATTTTTTTTTTTTAATTTTTTTGGGGGGTTACGTTCCAAGACCACACTTAATTTGTGAAAAATTCAAATGTGATTAAAAAAAAAGTCTACTTTCATAGTGTAAATCTTAATTATGCCCCAAATATGCTCCCAAAAAACTTTACATAAAAAAAGAAAATGTAAAGGTAAACCCGTTTTTCGTACTGTACTGTTTACACTGAACTCTTGCAATTATAGTATGTAAATACCAATGTTACACCTGTATAGACTGTACTGTAATACATGCATGTGTATTTTCTTTGGTATAAGCAGGTAAATACAGTAATACATTAATTTAATTTACAGTAATAAAAATACATGTCTTTAAGAAGAACTAAACGTAAAACACGAGAACACTCAGTAATGTCCTTGAGGCGCTCTACACAAGATGCGTCACCGGGCAGCAGGCAATCAGCAGCAAGGAGAAATAAATAGTGTTTTTGTATTTGGTACTTTCAAACCACACGTCACTGAGAATTATTTCAACATCCTAAGATGCGCTTTCTTTGTGTTCTCTCAACAGTACTAAACAAATGTAGCTTAAATTACGTTATGCAAAAGAAATCTGTGGTTTACTCACATAATTATTAGAAAAAAATCGATGAATAGATAAATATCTGAAAGTGATCATTCTGTCATACGTGAACACACCACAGCACACAGCGTTAACAGCACGAAATTCTTCCTCCGCATTTAACCCCTTCACCAAGTGAAGCAGGGGGCAGCCATGAACACAGCGCCCAGGGAGCAGGACGGTATCTCAGAGGTGCCTAGCGGTCTTGGGAATCGAACCTGGACTTTCTGATCACAGGGCGAATGCCTTAACCACTA
>JBBJLR010000024.1:5844561-5858037 GCA_037577145.1 Brachypetersius gabonensis
AGATAGATAGATAGATAGATAGATAGATAGATAGATAGATAGATAGATAGATAGATAGATAGATCGATCGATCGATCGATCGATAGATAGAGTGTGTGTGTGTGTGTGTAAAGTTAATTATAAGTATTTATATGCAGTACCTGAGTTCCAGGTACAGGGGTGAAAGGGTTGGTGGTGCGAAGCACAGGCTGGTTGTACATAACAGGCTGGGGTGCCATTAAGGGGACTGAGCCCATCTGGCCCATGGGAGGAGGAATCTAGAAGAAAACAAATTTAGGCACTTTTAAAAAATGTATTACTGAATATTTACTCATGAAATATGTTCAGATCAAACATTAGAGATCAAATTGACAAATTATTACTAAAAATAATGTACTTCTGTTCTCCTGTGTACTGTCCAGTAAATGTTAAACAAATCACGGTACTTAAAATAATAGAGGAAATGTAAGCAATAAATTAAGAGTAGTGTTTGTGTAACCTACCATCCCATAAACAGGCACTTGTGGGGTTGTCACTGGAAATGCTACCGGAGCTGGTGCCTATCAGGTTAAATTTATATCATAAGTACTGTATTTACATATGGGTGAAATGTTACTGACAAATTAATATAACATGGTCTTTGAATCAACTAATAAAAAGAAAAAGTTCCACATAATACATCATAAAATGGTTACATAAGAAATCACAGAGAAGCCTTACATAGCCAGTATAAATCATTCCATTCTGCAGCAAAAAAAGAGGAAAGGAAAAAAAAAGGGTTAGCAAGAACTAAGATCTGCAGTTTCTACTGACATAAGCTTTGATTTGCAATTGTGTTGCAATATCCAGACCTTAGGGAAATATGTCTAAACTAAGAAGACATACATGAAAATGACTGCAAGACATGTTCAGTTTTAAGAAACAAATGTTTTACCATTTGTGGCATGGGGATGGGAGCAGGGGCCAGGTGTGTATGCCCCCATGGTGCTGTGCCACTCATGGCTTTAGACTGCCAGTGAGAGCCTGCAGTGGTTTTCTTCTCCAAGTGAGTCCACTGCATCTCTTGCCTAATGAAGAGCAAACATGACATAAGTTCAAATAAGTTACTTATATACTGCGACTGTACTAAACACTCTCATTCTTTTTCTTTCATTTAATTTTTTGGAAAACCAATTCCTGGTATGGCCCCTGTGGCCTTAAAATTGAAACATGAGAAATGATCACAGCTTTGTGAGCTACAAACCATAGTTATGGCAGGATGGTAAAAATGTACTCTATAGAGACAGTTTTCCTTTGAAGTTTTAAAGGAAATGGAGACGGCAGATCCACTGTGGTGAACCATCATCGGGAGTAGCCGAAGGTAGAAGATTTTCACGTTACAGTTTAATGTTTTTTAATGTGGCTGTTCATCATGACGGCCATGGTGTAGTTTTGCTAACATAAGGTCCTGTAGTTTATTACTTAGTTCACCTTGGCTTGTTATGGTGCATTCCATGACATGACATGTTTATACAAAAAAATCTTACTTTTTTGCTGTGGGTCCTCCAAAGTGCAAATCTGCAACAAAAAAAACCTCATAAAGAATGCATATAAAATATCACACTAATTAAACAGAGAAAAAATCAATAAAATACCTACTGCCCACTAAGTTGGCCAAAGAGGAGTCCAGGTCATTAGTCAGTAACTTTCCTCCATTGTGGAGTTGTGTGCCTTGACCATGAACCTGTGAAGAAATGGTGGGCTTCAGCAGTGGCCCTAGAAGACAAACAACCTACAACAAAATAGAGAGACACAGGGGACAAATATTCTGGTTTTATGAATATTTACTTATTACATATGATTACTTATGCCCTTCACTGTCACTACAAGCAATTTGACTCACTGAGGTACTTTTTACTCACCCATATAAGGCCCAGTGAAGCAGAGCAATTTGTACATAAAAGGAAAAACACAAATGATAATCACATAAATACGAATTAACAAGATTTAAATAATTATTTCAAAGGTGAAAATGAATACACAGCTCTATTGAAGTCTCTGTGTTTGTATAATTTGTCTTAGATCTTACCTCCCCAGCTGTTGTTATTGGCAGACAGGGTGGTAGTCTGAACAGGATTGTTGAGGTTGTGTTGAAGGTCAAAATGATCAGTGGTGAAATTATGCACGCTTTTGGAGATAAATGACATGAAATAAAATTGTTTAAAATTGTTCTATAAAAATATTCTAGAATCATAACATTTGATGAATACCAAAAGCCTTTTACTGAATTGATGTACAGATTAATACATTTCACACATCTATTTAAACAGTAAGGTATAGCATATGCTCCAGTTTTCTTATGTAAAGCAATTTGAGGTTTTGTAAATAAAATTAAGACGGATAAATATGTAGAAATTATTATTATCAACAGCACCAGAGATATGAACTTTACCCGTTTGTGATGGGTAGATCTGGTGGAGAGGAGAGAAACTCTGTAGCACCGCTGCTGGTGCAGGTACTGCCCACAGACTGCCCACTGGGTGACACTGTTGGGGTCTGCATGCCAGTATCTTTGAGCTGTACTCCCTGAAAGCAGAGATAAGCAAGAAAGGGAAAAAACAGACTAAAAAAAGTTTCCTCTGACTAAATTTTCCATCAAAAAAATGTAAATTGACTGCAAATGTTTTATAGACTAAATAAATAGAACTGAGGAAATCTAAGGGGAAATGAATATTGTCTACTGAAATGCTAGACAGAGAAACAAAATGTTTTTTTTTTTTACCTTTGTAGGCTGTAACCTGTTACCCTCTACCTCCTGAGGCTGCTGTTTCTCCTCTCTGCAGGGGACAAGGTTCAGATTTAAATTTGCTTCATAAACACCTACAATGTCTGTAAGATCACAAAATGGTGCTGTTCAAAAAGAAAGTATTTAGTTGTTCCCTGTTCATTTTACAGGGTGCATACTGAGGACTAATTTCACATTGATGTATTAAATAGGGATACACAGATCCCACATTTTCCTCTCCTAATACAGATACAGGTATCACTTCTTGAGACAGAAATGTGTCTAAAACAGCGGCACAGTCAGATGTCTGAAGAGTTTAATGCCTCTAAAAGCAGCTTCACAGAAGATCATTATACAAAAATACACAAAAACATCCTGCAATACCTCAGACACTGTTATACATTGTTTAGCTTTTGACTTAAAACCTAATTTTTAATTTATGTTTATCGCAAAATAGCACACACAGGGCAAATGAAGTTACTAAAAAATCTTTAAACACTAGCTTTACAATTATCATTATCATATATTACTTAAAAAATGTGTGTAGGCACAAATTTTGTTTTGGGTTGACATAATGATCTCTGGTGCCTAACCCCACCAATTTATAAGAATTCAAATTGGTGTAATACACTATTTTCTAGCAAATTACTCTAACTGACACTTAGGCAAAAAAACTTTTATGTACAAAACAAAAGATATAAGAAATAGTCAGAAATGGTAAAACCTTTAAAAAAGGACACACTAAAAATGAGAGCCATTTATAAGAATGATAATTCCAGCTTATATGCACCACACAATGAGGACAGTTCCAGTGTAAAATACCTGTTGACAGAAGAGAGCTCTTTGATTTTCTTGCCCTCTAGAGAGGCCAGGTGTTGCTCAAGAGCTTGTAAGAGACTGCTTGGGGCCTTTTGAGGACAAAAGAGAAATTTTAGGCACACCAGCATATATGTGGCTACAGAGTACAATACAAAAGTACGAAGACACTTGCACACACACAGACACGCACAAAGGACAAGCACATGAACATGAACGCCTACTATTACACTCAACACATAACACATACAATGTGTGTAGAGGCACACCAAGAAAGACACTCTCACTCTCTTTTCTTCAGACACACATATAAACAGACACAACATATACAGTCACAAAAAGCAGGTCTGCATTACTGACGGAACCTAATAGTGTTTATGAGCCTTTGAAATCAAAGGGGGACAACGCAAAAAGAATTCAGGTACGAGACGCTTACACATGCAAAAATGTGTTATTTCCCATGCAAGCTTTCTGACACTTGAAACACTGCTTGTGGAGCAAACTAAGGTCAAGGACCTGAAGTCAAGAAAGGGACTATAAGACACAAGTACTGGACTGACCTACAAGAGGAACCTATTCTGACCATGCAGAGGATTTCGTAATGCACAGATAAAAGAAGCCACAGCAGAAACCTGTTAACCTTTGGATTCCACCTGGATTTCAAGTTTTAGGATTGCATTGCAGTACATGAAATAAGCCAGTCCATTTGTTGTGTGTTAAGAATTGTGCACTGAACATATATCTTTTAATCTTCAAGAAACAAATTAAAACCAAAACCTCTGGAAGCCAAAGGAGGTTAGAAAGACAAATGCTGGATAAGAGCATGGTTTGTGCATTTGGCAAACTGCACTGTTTTTTCCCCCCAAAATATCACAACCAAAGAAACTGTGTAGAAACATTCATTACTCATGGGGGTTGGTTCTGTTCTTACACAACATTTGCCTTTCAAGCACTAGATGTGTCCACGTTGCATGCCAATTTGAGGGAGAATATCCATGAATAACAAAAGAACAGATTTCTCAGACACACGGCTCTAAGGAAGAGACAGTTCAAGGAGAAGTTCACTGAGAAATCTGAAACATATGCAACAAAACAACGGACTGTTAAAAAAGTAAAAAAACAGCAAGAAGTTAAGGAAAGAATAACATGGCTGTAGGAGTGTACAAAAGGCCATGATGTTATCTGTCTCACAACCACAAAACATGAATTTAACCTGAGAAAAAAAAATAATTGCACAGAGGACCATTTTAGAAAGCTACTGTTTTTTGTAAGAAGAAGCCTTTGTGCTACTGATGAAGAACCACTGTTAAGGACATTACATAGGCCTTCTGAATACTGCTTCAGCATATGTAAACAAGGCACTCTTTCTATTTAAAAATGTTTTGACATGATTAGGTACCACTGTGTAGTATGCCAGCCCAACACCTTTAAGAGTCCCTGTCTGATGTAAATGAAAATGTCAAAAATGCCAAATGGTGGCAAACTGAAGGGGGAGATGTATTGCCCAGCACCCCTCTGGCAGTTGGCATGGAACATAAATGAAAGCAAATACCAACATAACTTGGAGGCCTATATTTGGTACAGCTGCTGGTTATAAACTTCAGATGGTGCCAGGCAGAGTTTTGTCCCCTGCTCCAGTTTTAAGGCATTCTTCTAATTGTGCACATTCACTGCTCTCTGTATTTAGTCAAGCACAATTCCCTACCAGTTCAGAGATATATAGCAATGGTAAGTGCCTACAACTTAGGATCTCTCATCATGTGAGTGCCATACCAACAATGTGATACTAGTCACAAGCAGCATGGTAAGGTTCAGCACAATTGGCACAAACACCATTTAGCTATATATCCATCAGCACTGGATTCAAAGCAATCAGATTTGTCATGGTCACAGCAGTAAGAAATGTTGGCTTGTAGGGCAAGCACTAAATCTGAATGAGACAGTACCGCAAACCTTAAATAGCCTTAAAAGGTTTTAATTCCTAATAAAAACACTGAACTAATACACATGGTAATATTCAAGGCATAAACTATAAATGAGAGCTTCTCTGAGGTCCAAATAGAGTAGCTTTAGTACCCATTTACCTCGGATGAAAACAGAAAATGCAAAACAGCACATCAGATTCCCAGGGAGAGCGCGGGTATGGAGTAAGTTTCAGGAGGCCCCTATCCTAAAAGTCTGACAGATGAGGGGTAAATCATAGAGGAATGGGGTCTGGGGATGGACATCTATGGGGTGAGGTGGTGATGAGAGTTTAGAGTGAAGTCACATGGGAGAAACTGAGATGAAATGTGCCACTAACCTGTGAGAGATCTGGGATGTCAACCTGATCAATTCCAACTTGCTGTGACACAAAAAAGGAAAGGAGGGAGGAGAACGAAAAACAAAATGTGAAACCAAAAAGATAAATAAAAACAGAACAGAGGTATGTGGAGGAAGAAGGAAGAAGAATAAAGAAAAAGAGCCATTACTCCATGCAGTGTCTGTGCATGAGTGTAAGAGAGAAAAAGCATTAAAGAAAAAATGGACAATTGGATGTGCGTAGAGACAGACATCAAGGTTGTGGAGACTGTTTTCATGGATGAGAAAACATTGAAATGTCACTTTAGGTCAAGTGAACGAGGATGGAATATTCATATGACTAGGTGAGAAACATCCAAAAGAAACACACAACTAATGTTGACTTTGAAAAAAGGACAAGAAAAAATGGCATACACACATTGTTATACAAATAAAGAAATGCGCTCTTAAAGTCAACTTTAGTCTGTTTTTGGATAGCACTGCACCCTATTCTTGAAGAGATAAGTTACTCAGCCAGAAAAGAAAAGGAAAAATATATAGAAATCAAGAAGGATGTGCTTAGCATTTTTCCAAAATATACCCCCATACATAGCAAAACAATATGCTATTTAAAGTAAAGGAAAGGGATAAAATCCAGCCATCAACATGTAGCACAGTTGTCAAAAAACAGTGTCTTGCCTTTATGTACTGTCTCTCATTTTCTAAAGGTGCTAAATGACAAGGCCGTCTATAAGTGCATTTTTTCTGTGTAGTTTTGAAATAAAATTCTCGCTGACTTCTAATAAACTAATACTTAGTAAAAAGATCTGCCAGGATTGACAACTGTGCCCTGCATTTAGACTGCAAAACTTAAAAATCAATGCACAATTTGCTAATTTACATCAAAAGGCTGAAACAGTTGGTCTTCATCTGAATACGTAAGCACTGTTCTTATTTTTGCTGAGAGGGACAGATTGAGAGACATTTTGCTAAAGCATGCAGTGCAGGCACCAAACAGGCAGTATGAGGGGGAACCTTTGATAAAAACTGAACCAAAAGGCAAGAGGGGGAATCTTCATAAAGGGGCCTGCAGGGAAGAGCCCAACCAACCCATGCATTGAGTGAATTCAGAAACATTTTACCTCTGCCACTTTGAGAAACTCTGACAGCTTGGTCATCCTTGTAAGAAACCTCTTGTATATTTCCAGGGCCTCTTTACACTGGTGCTTCTTCATATTAAAGTATTTCTCTTTGAAGTGAAAAAGAAAGTTTAATAGAACAGCTCTTTATTTACTAATTATTTGTTATTCTTTATTCACTGCAACAATCCAGTAAGACCATTAGCATAGAGTTTGCTAAATTGTCAAAACATTGAAATAAAAAAATTGAAATGGACTGCAATTAACTGCAAACTGGCCTGCAATAAAAAGTTACAGAAACAACACAAACCACTGTGACTATATTTGTGGCGATGTACTATATTACCTAGAAGGTTAATGACACCCTCATTGTAAGCAGCAAAGATGCGAATAGAGTCCTTGAAGAGCAGCATGAAGGCACCATTGATCACACCGTTGGTCAGTTCATTAGAGCCGACCTAAAGGGAAATTCACAGTAATATGTATAATTACACAGTAAAATGGTTCTTGTAGGGTTCTCCAATTTTTAAAAGGTTGTTTTTTTTTTACAATTCTTTGCAGTCTGTGCCAATAATACGTTGACATGTACCATCAACATTTTTTAATTATGCTTTTTTAGTAATGATACATTTTCCAAAACATAACAAACAAACTCAAATGCCATGCATTAAAGTCTACTTTATTCAAACACAGGTTGCAAATTAAACCCAGATATAAGGTTTGAGATTTGCACATTACATATTGTATTTTCTAATGACTAGTCATTTATAAGCCCTGTTTGTATTTCTGCTACATTACATTAGATTACAATCACTTGGCAGTAATCATTTTTGTTTCATGGACTGAATTTCATAGACTGAATTTTATAAATTCTAAATTTCTTTATTTCACATATCTAATAGTAAAAATAATTAATAGAGAAGTATGACCTTCAATTGTTATAAGACATTATTTAATCAACTTGAAGCATTTATACTGAACCATGAAAAAATGACCTTGATAACCATCACCAACACACAGTGAGCACAAACCTTTGGGTAAAGGAGGCATTAACTTCACAAAGAGTTCACTTAAAACTCCACAGCATTTTCAATCACAGATGTCCAATTTCCATTGTATTTTATTGCACTGATTTTATCTACTAATAATTTCGCAAGAACCTTAATCTTTGAAGCTCTTAGTGTGCTGCTGCTATAAGCAGGTATTTACAGTTCTTAAAACAGCTGTCTAAAAGGTAAGACAAGCAATAGGATTGGCTAAGAAGATAATCACAATGCCTCCTTTTTATATTTCACTATTCTTTTTGTACAGTATTCATGGCTGTCCCATTTTCTTATCTGCATGAGAAATTAAAATGCCTACAGGATATGCACCCATGTAGTCTGTTGTAGGTTGCCCGATTGAGACAACACCTAAGGTATTAGGCTTGAGGTTTAATTTGGCTATTTCTTTACCGCACTTCTCTTGGTGGTGAATCATGATATTTACCTCAAAGTCCAGGAGAGCATCCAGCTGATTCTGAATTATTGGGAGAGTTTTCATTAACTTCTCTGTGCTCATAGTTCGCATTACTCCATCAATCCTGCAGAGAAGTGAGAGCTTAGATAAGATTTCACAAAATGCAAAGGTCCATATATGTCCATGAGGACTTTCTCATTATATCCACAACCTTCATCTTCTAACTCCTGTCAAAATCAACCAACTCACCCTCGCTTCATCTTGGTGAAGTCGACTGCTACCAGCCTGTAGGACATTGCCCGCTCATTAAGGTATCTGCTATACCGTCTGATGTAAGTGGACATATCATAACCTGCCAGAGAATAAAATTTAAAGATAAATCTGCTGTAAATGACATCTTTTTCTGAAGCACATCTGCAGTGTGGATTTATTTATATATTTACACGCACCTTGTAATGCACCCTTATCTATGAAATTATTCAAGTTAAAGAGTGTGCTTCTGGATGCCAGGTACTGGATGAACCTCTGTTTAAAAGGACACAAAAAAAGTTTAAGCCTAGCTGGAATGCTGTGTTTCTGAAACGTCATTATCCTTCATCTGCATCCATGTTTGCATAATATGATCTTGAAAACATTACAGCACGTTTTTTAACATATAAATAAAACTATGACTATGAAGCAGTGCATTGCCGTATATACCTCGTTGCCATACATCATGAGATGGTGAGTGGTGATAAGGGTCTTGAACACCACAACCCAGCTTTGATTGGCTGTCCTCTCAATCAGTGTGTCAGCCAAATGAGGTATACTCACACTCAGCTCATTGGTGCAGTGCATCAGATCTGGGTATTAAACAGAACCGGGGAAACAAATAAAGGAATTTCACACATAAAAAAATGGGCACATGTGGGGTGGATGTATGTATCCTAATGCATTTTTTTGAATGGCACTTCACATTTTAGATTGGCCAGGCTCCTTTCCTTATGTCCCTGAGGCATGACTTTTTTTAACTTGATAACTGATGGCTTAATTGATTAGCTGTTTCCTCATCTATGTTCAGACATTATTTGTAAATTGAAGGAAATTTTATTCTGACTAGAGAAGCTTGGTAAATTCCACAGCCTTTAGTTGAGCCTTTAGGGTATGTAATTGCCAAAAAGTGGAAAAACACTCTTGGGATTTTCATTTACATATAGTATAAATAAAGAGTACATATCTGAAATACATTACATGTTTTGCTGTTTCACAATGTCAAAGTTACCCAGAATTATTTATTTACAACAATAACTGGACATGTTTAAGAGGGGCACAATGTTCCAATGTTCTGAAGCAAGCTGAAATTAAATGCCCTTACTTCAAGGGCGTAATGTAATGTAATAATGTAAGAACTTTAGAGCCTGCTTATTTACAACTGAAGCATACAGTGATAGTACAGATTTCAGGATCTGCAACACTGAGACTGACCCATGACTGAATCCTCAAGTTGTCTTTAATAGGGCCATTGGAGTCACTAACTTGTCAAGTTTAATACAGTTTTGAATATAACAAAAATGCACAATCGTCCAGCATAGTTCTTTTCAAACACACCTTAAAATAAACTTGGCAAAGACAGACAGGAGAGTAGTCACATAATTATATTTGTGAAAGCCTTGTAAATAGCAAGCAAAAAGTGTGGAATGTTTGCATAAAATTGTGATTAGGCAGACGGTGAGGCATGTAGTATATAACCTCTACAAACGAAAGCACCTGCACTGACAGTCCGGTCCTGTGTCATATGTCTTTGAGCGCACTGAAAAAATAAATGACATCCCAAAATGAATGTTAAAAAACCATTTGTTCGCTGATTTTGTGCATGTGCTTTATAAAGCAAACCTCACACCAGCACACATTGCAAAAGACTTCACCATAATCACAAACCTTTCATAAGCTGATATGTAGTTAGTGCTTTGTATTAGTACTTGTTTTTAACATCACCCCATGCCCTTGATGCTGTATGTCATTTTCTATTGCTCCAGCAGCTCTCGTGCGCAGGCTGCTCACTACCGGAGACACCTGGGCTATGAGTCTCACCGTGAGACTGAACACTAAATCAAGCATGCATATATTACCGTTAAAACAACACACGATGTATGTCAGGACATTGCTCGTGGCTTCAGACCTGCGAGTGAGGCCCCATGCTCAGCTGTACTGGCGGTCAGTAGGGCGCCCTGATTACATGTGAAATGAATTGAAAGTGCTGTCAATTCTCTATGGGCTTCGATCTGGGCTGCAACTCTGACCTTCAGTATAATGACTGATAATAGCTGCCCGGTGATGAGGATCTATCTGAAACGCGAATGGGTTGTAAGCAGACACACAAACGCGCGCGCGCGCACACACACACACACACACACACACACACACACACACGCGTGCGCGAACGCACTAATCGCGGTGGAATCGAGGGCCAAAAAACCACTCGGCCAGTTAACAGAGCGCTAATGCTCCAACATCGGTTTGGCATTCCGGCCATCTACTTAACCTACAGTCGAGGTGCTTCTTCTTGGGGGCGCTGACTTCGTGCGTCGTGGCCTTGCACACGGCTTTGCTGATGGCTGATCCAGTCATGCTGTGCTGTGCCGCGGCGATCCGGTCCGTGATGGACTGTCCCGACATAGCTACTAATGCTTCACGATAAAAAAAATGTCTCTGAGAAAAAGAGAGAGAGAAAAAAGCACTCGGTGCAGGAATGGGGCGGGGAGGAGGAGGGGGAGCCGGTTCACGTCTCTTTACTGTGTGAGGAGAGCAGCAGCCTATCCTGACAGAAACCCCAGCTGAAAGGAGGCACTGACATTCAGATACCACCGGACTACCGGCGACCAGGCGATCAAGGGCGAATGACTGACCTGGCGAGGCTGTCTGGAGCACACAGCAGCGTCTGGAGCCTACTGAATCGGACCTTCCCCCTCTCAGGGCGAGATGTAGCACATCACTACGGGCACTGCTGCTACCCTCCCGTCCGCCGGTTAACCATGTAACTGCTGCTCGAATAAAGCTCGCGGGATGACTCCGATTTCGAAAAATAACAAGATTGAACTGCACCTGGGTTGGGTTGCTGGGTTGATACTGTCAGGCTCGCACAACAGTAATATCAAGTATAATAATAGTAATATCAATAACAACAGCAATAATAAAAAACCCAATAATAATAAGAAGAAGGAGAAGGAGAAGAAGAAGATTGTGTTCCCCTCTAGCGCAACACAGTCAATCTGATCAGGCTAGCAGCTCCCACTCAGCATCATCTTCACATTCCTTCAGCTCACGGAGCGGACTCATAAAATGCTTAAAACGAGGAAATAGCCGTGTTTATCCGAACGGCGGCGTCTTCACAGTGACACTGGTCCTAGTCGTGCCAATTCAACATCTCGTCACTGACATTATATTTTTTCGTCCACACAGGAATTTCTCCCAGTTTTTTCTGTCTTTACTGTCAAGGAGCCGGACGCTGCGTGCAAAATGGCAGTTATGGAAATACGGTGAGGCGGGGAGGGCGCTGATTGGCCTGTTTCCGAGAAAAAGGGGCGGGGGGTCGTCGTGGCATCAATACGGTCCAGATCTCACACGACTCGTATTCACAAGACTGAAGATTTCTGTTCCGAAATGCTTTATTGAGACACATCTCAGGCAAGAATAAAACGTCTTATTTGATGATGCACTGGATGGAGACTCGAAGGAGACACCGAAAAGAGCCACTGAGTGTATTTATGGCAAGGGCAGTGTCGTCTTCCCCATCATCATCATTTCCATCATTAGTGTGATATAATAAATAGACCATATTAATACTGTCTCATAGTTGACAGATGAAAAACTGTGAATGAAGGTATAGTACATTTACACAGAACAAAAATGTACACTGGAATGTCCATTTCTAAAACCTTTTGTGTAATAGTATATAGAGCATGGAATAGAGGAGCTACAGTGATCATTTGGGGCTGTAGAATGATTCTAGCCATGGTTGAGAGGGATGTGAATGTTTTTAGTGGGGTGTGGTTTCATAAAAGGTCTGTAGCACAGACCTTATCTACATTGATTTCTTATGGGCGAAGGAATCAACACTTACAAAAATGATTCAAACTATATCTCTCTGCACCTCTCTCCGTCTCTCTCTCTCTCCTTTCTCTTTCTGATGTTTTGTTTCTCAGCATCACATATTTCAGTATTTGGAGCAGGAGGAGCATCCTGTCCAGCCACAGTCTTTGGTGTTGTTGTTGTAGCTGGGAAGGATCACAATGTCTGGACTGGCATCGCTGACTGTGTTCTCTTCATGGGCTAATATGTGCTGCACCAGGGATCTGGCTGCCTCTTCAATATTTGTGTTCTCCTGTAACAGTGGTGAGGAAAAGTTTAGAATGGGCTTAAACAGCCATATCAGTATACAGTTCAACATACCAATCTACAATAATCATTCTTTCATAAATCAATATGTAAGGGAATAATGCAATAGCTCTGTGTGTCTGAAGTTATAATGCTTTATTCTGTAACAGTATCTCATGGCCTTGATGATTACATGAAATATGAATGATGATTCCCTTCTCTGCATACCAATATCCTTCGGCAGTGGCCTGTGATCCCCTACTTATAACATGTGGTGTGCAACTGGAATAACAAATGTGAGTAATATGAATTTGTCATGTTAAACTCCTGCTCCTCATATATTATTAAAATATTATTAAGATATATTATTAAAATTCCACTTATAGCTGTAAGCAGAAACAGTCCAGGTTAATTAATCACAGAAGAAATAAGGCATCATTAGGACTTTGTTCTAATTTTCTCCCTCCCCTCAGTATATTAGCTGAAAGTCTGTAATGTTGGTTATTCATTCACTCATTTGCCAAAATTCACTTAATTTTTAAAAAATTTTTACAGCAACAATGCGTGCAATTATTTTAGATTATTAATCAGATAACTTGTAATTCTGCAAATAGATTATTATATATATATATATATATATATACACTGCTCACAAAAATTAAAGGAACACTTTTTTTATTGGGCCTG
>JBBJLR010000024.1:5862571-5912619 GCA_037577145.1 Brachypetersius gabonensis
GAGAGAGAGAGAGAGAGAGAGAGAGAGAGAGAGAGAGAGAGAGAGAGAGAGAGAGAGAGAGAGAGAGAGAGTGATTGGCATTGGCACTACCCCAGTTCTCATGTGACTCTAACACGAGAATGAGAGCAGCAGAGAATGTACATACATTCTTCTACCAAATGAACTGAAGCAACACCAAACGCAGAGGTCAAAGAACTAAGTAAGGAGTTACAAGAGTGAACTGAAATATTTTATCACGTTGTCCTGTTTCAAAATCTCAAATATGAAATATCTGATGAAAGATATGAATATATTAATGGGAACAGTCTAGGACATGTTCTGTTTTAAGTAAAAGCGAGAATGGATTAACATACCAGCGATGTCCCACAGCTGCAGGCGTATGACCGTTTGACTGTCCCAGTTCAGGACTTTGAGAGCAAAGTCGACGCCGATAGTTGCACGGTAGTGCTGGGAGAAGATCTGATGTACATAGCGCTTGATAATGGACGTTTTACCAACACCGAGGTCTCCGATCACAAGAACTTTAAACAAATGCTCCTGCTGCATGACTGACTGCTGAGGCCAGGATATAGAACAGCAGAGTCTAATGATAAGCAACAACTCACTTCTGAAATCTCAACGGCTGTACAGTCTGTACTAAAAAAACTGACATTCAACCAAATTATTCATCACTTACAAACGATTCCAGAGTCCCACGACAAGACCAACTGTGCAAATGAATAGAAAAACTCAAAAAAATAGGAAACTGGGTGTAAAACTCAAGAAACACTCAAGCAAACTTTTACTAGTAGACGTCGTTCTGTCAAAAGAACAAGAGCGTGTTGTACTGGACCACGCGCACTTAAGGAATGTTAGAAAACACCCGCACCCTTGAGTCTAGCCATCGCCGTTTTCAGGCGAAATGCTCCCCCCCGCGCGCGCGATACGATTGGTTAAAAGTAGGATGCTTTCTGCACTTTTATTGGCACATCAGTTGCCAATTCTGCTTTAGAAGGCGGGCTTAACAAGTACGGGTGGGATAAAAAATACCGCCTGACTGTCAAACCAAGGGCGGAGCTTTTTCACTCCCATTGTCCCGTACTAGGTGCAGCTAATTTTGCAGTGGCCCATAGGAAAACGCATTTGAGCGTCGAAAACCCTTTGGTTATGTACAGATAGTGTGTTCATGCAGCTTTCACAAACTGTTTTCATGAAAAAAAAAATAAGATTCGCATAGTTTTAATTTAATGTCCATAGAGTCCTAAATACCACAATAACAAGAACATAGGTTATTGTGGTAGCATTATACAGCACTGTAGAAATTATATTTTTTTCTTGGAATTCTTCTTACAGATCTTTAGACTGCATGCTCATCTGGCTTCATTGGGACAATTGTATGGCAAATGTAGAATTGTATAAATATTTTTTGACTGTAAATGATGTAGCAAATTGTTTCCATACTCATCAAACCAGTTAGTGACACCTTGCACCCTATGGATGGTGGCATTGTCATCCTGAAAGAGACTACAAGACAGAAATGTTTAAACAGTGTAAAGATGATCAGTCAGAATAACTTTGTACTAATTTGCAGTAACACTTCCCTCATAGGCTACCCAATCCCTTCCAGTAAAATGCCTCCCTCAGCATTACAGAGTCATTAAATGTCCTCATTTTAAGAGTCCTTCACTGACCTCTTAGACATTTGAGAAACAGTGGCTCTTCAGTTTTTCATTTCACACTATTGTATATCAATCATATTTACTGATCTAAATGCAGATGTCACTTTCATCACTGTTCATATTTAAACACAAGTCAGCTGAACAGTCTTTGCGACTGAGGCTCCTGTTATTTGTGTCAAGATAAATAACCCTTTTCAAAGTTACTTAGGCCTTTACCCCTTGCCATCATGACTGAGGTCAATCAGGACTGCACAGAATTTGAATGTGCATCACAGAGCCTCGTGAGATATTAATTGCTTAAATGTCTCTTGCTATAAACTTGACGGGCAGCAACCAGACTTTCTTCCACTCATTTACTCAGATTTTTCCTTCAGTCTGTTGTTCATTTTTGACAAGCCTTGTCTGAGATTGTAAAACACAGTAGATTTGATTAGTGTGCAGTGAGGTTACAAGAAATTACCGGGCAAGAAAATTACATGAATATTAATTGCTATGATTAACTGCTGTTATTTGTGTAGTGCTTATAAAGTACTAATTACATCACACAATAAACAAACACACATGTAGACTACAAGCCTTTTAACAACATATTTCATGAAATATATTGGCTGAAATCCATTTGAAGAGATCTAGACTCTGGTTCTGAATGACCCTGTATTGATTGAAGCACACGAACAAAGCCTTTTTTTCAGATAATTGAAGTTGGTGGTCGACCCCTGTTGTGGCAGCTCTGCTGGCATAGCGCCTCCCATTCTCACCCGCGTGTGTTTAGTATGTGCGCAGCAGACTGAGGCGGCAGGGTAAACCGCCCCGTTGCGACCCCGGGTTTGGCGCCACTACTGCGTTTGTTACGGTAATGGTACTGATGAGGGATGACTCAGGCTATATGATGCTGATGATCCTGCCATTTCATCAGCAGATTTTTTTTTACAAACACATTTTCTCCAGTTATCATGAGACTGAAGTCGCGCTTTGGCCAGCTGTGTGTGGAGATTTCTTAAGACAACCGTCTCCCTGCACGGTTATGGTTCTTAGTAGTCGGTTTCACTCTTTAAAAGCGGAAACTAGTTGCACGTTATTTTCTGAAGAACGTGCTCGGGTTGCTTTCGATGCTTGAGGACGACACGGACTGCTCTGCTGATCTCCCTGCTCTACAAACAATGAAGACCATGGGGTTTGCCGTTGCAAGACATTGAGAGACTTAACTGAGGTAACTGCACTCCAGTATTACTCCAGAAATAGCTAGGTGTGTTGCCCGTTAGCACACACAAACACACACACGAATACACACACAGGCCCGCCTCCTTTATGGCTTTGCTTTCTGCACATAAGGTGCACAGAAAGTATAATCGAGGTGCAATGACATTCAGTGAGGCTGCTTCAAACAGCATTCTCCAAGTCACACTATCGTCAACAAAACTGGACTGTGTAGAAGTGCTCTGACATCTTGAGCCTGCAAACTACAGAGAAACACTGACGGAGGAAAGACATGACAAGCATGGTTGTCCTTCTTGTATTCTGCAATAAAGCCAAAAGAGACTTTGTTTACATGTGACTGCTGAGGTTCCAGAGATGCTGTTTATATGCCACAGAAAAGTAAAATCCGCTATGATTCACGCCATGATAAACTGTTTATATTACATTATTTACATTTATTGTTAATATTCTGATAATCTGCTAATGTTAATGCCAGTATATTCAGTTTTTATTCAGTATGTAGTGTACTCATATTCCCTACCAATGCTGTATATCACAGTATATCTGTTATTAGTATTATTATTACCAGTAGTGTTTTTTATATGTGTGTATTTATATCTAATTAATAGCCATACTTGTTTAAAATATAAAAAACACACTGACGTGTGTTTCTTCTCTTCCTCTACAGATTTAATGAGATATGGAAGCTATATGGCTGTATCAATTCCGACTGATCGTCATTGGCGACTCGACAGTGGGGAAGTCCTGCTTGATCAGGCGTTTCACAGAGGGCCGTTTTGCACAGGTGTCTGACCCCACAGTTGGAGTGGACTTCTTTTCCCGTTTGGTAGAGATAGAGCCTGGCAAACGCATCAAACTTCAGATCTGGGACACGGCTGGACAGGAGAGGTTCAGGTATGTCTGGTGATACCCACTGAGCATTCAAGCAGCCCTTCATGTGGCTGTCCTACAGTGTTTCAGTCTGCCCTCCAGGCTCCACTGTTATAAATCGTGAACTCAGATGAAGATAAAGCTTGTGGAAAGCAAGCCATACTTTACTTTTCAAACTGTTATCTGTTCATCTTATTTTTAGTCTACACCTGGCTGTCGTCTTCTTGGTTCCTCTTTTCTGTGTTCTAATTTCATATTGGTTGACTCCCAATCAGCAGCCTTTGCTGTAATTCATTCTGCTTTCAGTCTTTCACTGTACACCACTTTTATTTCCCCCTTTTTCTTTACCCCTACCCTTATCACACGAGAAGGATTATTCAAAATGACTAAAAATACTTAGCCACGTAGATAATTTTTTTAGTGGTTGAAAATTAATTACTTGAAATAATACTTGGAATAATATAGATATATTTTGTTCTAATCGATTCTAACCAGTGATGGTCCATGGATGAGAAAGCTGAAAAAAATATCTATAAATTGTCCACAAACTGCAACATCACATTTTGTCTACAGCCCATGTGATTCTACAGCCCAGTTAAGTAATAAATCAGGCTAAAGACCAAAAAATCAGCTTCTACAATTAAAACAGCCTGGATGGCCAAAACTAGGCCTTACTTTGATGTCTTTTTCTTTTGATTTGATTTGTCAAAGAAAATGACTACGTTTGATTTGATTTTACAGCTTAAAAGTGATTGTAACATTCCAGAATAGCCACCTTCCGATTGATCCATCATGAAGCATCAGTGATTTTTACACCTCTCTTTGATCATGCCACCTGACCTTCTCCTCCATCTCCTCCACGTGTCTATTTTAGGTCTATCACCAGAGCGTACTATCGTAACTCCGTGGGTGGGCTGCTGTTGTTTGACATCACTAACCGCCGCTCCTTCCAGAATGTTCATGAGTGGCTGGAAGAGGCACGCAGTCATGTGCAGCCGCACAGCATCGTCTTCCTGCTGGTGGGTCACAAGTGTGACCTGGAGGCACAGCGGCAGGTGAGCCAGCAAGAGGCAGAGAAGTTGGCAGCAGCGTATGGCATGCGCTATGTGGAGACATCAGCACGTGATGCCATCAATGTGGAGAGGGCTTTCACCGAGTTGACTCGAGACATCTTTGAGTTGGTCAAGCGGGGTGACATCACGATCCAGGAGGGTTGGGAGGGCGTGAAGAGTGGCTTTGTGCCCAACGTTGTCCACTCGTCTGAGGAAGTGACCAAGAGTGACCGTCGCTGCCTCTGTTAATCTTGCAGGTGTATCATGTTTCTGCTCTGCAAAACCCTGTCATGTTGTGCTCCCTTAGCTTGGCAGTCTTTACGCTGCACCTTTTTTTTCAGAGATCTCCTGAACATAGCAGAATAAAACAGTTCCCCATACATTAATCACAAGGAAACATTTTAGAACACTTCTTCTAGACTTCAGCTTCTCCTGTTTTACTTCAGGATAAACCTCACTAATTCCTAGTTCTTGATCATGTTGAAATATCATTTCAAAACGCAAGAACAGTCCCACTTCACAAAGCAATGAACTGTGAAAGATGTAAAATAGGTGGGCTCTGGGTATTTTATTGTCCCCTGCATGGAAAAACGATACCAGGAATAGAACCACTTGAAGATATGGATGTGTTGCCTCCTTGACTTGGTTCGTTTTTAATCACAAGACAGAAGCAAAGTTCACAAGACCAGTTCACCTGTCTGAGGTTTTCCCCAAGCAAAAATGACTTCATAGGGGGATTACCATCGGAGGTATCAGTCCATTTGAAATTGTTAGTTTTCTTCAACAAATTCATTATGTTCTACATTGTAATGTCTACAGTTGTGTGCAAGAGTTTACACGTCTCTATGTAAATGACATTTTGTTGATTTGAGTGAAAATAAATACATATCCTCTGTGGGGAACAAACTTAAATGCGGCACTTATTTTGGGGCGCAATTTCTATTTGACTCAGGTTTAACATATGGGTAGAAGTAAAACACTGAAATATAAAATGTACCATAACATTTGCACAAAAATGTATCTTATGTATATTTTTCCAGTATGTTAAATTCATCAAAAAAACAGTAATTGTATGTACAAGAGGGAAATTGTGTTCTCTGCAGAGGATGTGTATTTATTTTTACTTAGAAAATCAATAAAACATGTACTTTGACTGGGGCACCCAAACATTTGCATACATGTGCAGTCTCATTAGAATTTTTTTTTTAATATGAAAAAAATATGAAAATAAACAGTGACTTATTTTTACAGAATACTTAAAACTCATTTAAAAACACCCAGTGAGATTTACGTTGAGCTATTAATGCCCTTGTCCCTTCATATTGTTCCAGTTCAGATGCTGTGATCACACACTTTTGTCAAATAAAAGATGCCACTTTAAATGTTTAAAATGTTGATATAGCAAATAATTGAATATATTGTTCTTAAATGCCTCAATTACTGATTCACTGTTACTAGGAATTTTAGATTTCAGAGAAGGAGCAGTTTGTGTGTGTATGCAAACCAAACCTGTTCATCTGACATTCCTTTCACAAACTGAAATTGTACACCTAACATTTTTACAAACTTTAGCATCTTTCCCCTGATAGATTTTTAATTTCGATATCAGCCTTTGAATTAATAGTACAAACTAAATCTTCTTTGGAGTTTTCTCCAGTCTTTCATGTCCATCACCTATCACTTGAGACTGGTAGCTGCTGAGATCTTTTGACTAAAGACTGATACATCATTCATTTAACAGGTTGAAATGACATTTAACTATGTATTTATTGATCTTGTAAGAAAGTCAAAATGTAATACCAATAAAATGACTTGAAAAATAATTACTGAAAGATCACATAACTCCTTCTGTTGTAGTTTAGATGTAAACTGTTCTATTAATAGTGTTGAAAATAACAAGTACTTGTTTGAATGCAATTAATTTTATTTAAAAAAAAGAACATTTAAAATACAGCTCCATTTGACATAACATGTATATTTACAGTTTACAAAATCCAGCGACAAACAAAAATACAGTTTATATTTAAGGTACAGTATGTACTGTAAAAAATATCTAAGCAACAGATCTATGAATGAATCTCAAAGGCATCAGGCTTGATATGACATCTACAAGCCAGTTGGATCTTTGAGAGTTGATTTTAAACTTCAGGCACTGTTCTATTGGAGACACACACCTCCAAATTGAAACAAACCACTGTTGTGACATGGAACACCTGGAAGGAGACACAAATGTATCTTGCAAACACTTTACATGTATAGAACATGTAACGAAAACTAATTTTTATTATATGCAAACAAGATGTGTAATGCTATACAAAAATACATTTCTAGCAAAACAGAACATAGCAGGAATCATAATAATAAACGTAATAATAATAATAATAATAATAATAATAGACCAACCTAAACAAAGACGGTAAAGAAAAATCAATCGTCAATCAATATTTTATATATATATATATGTGTGTGTGTGTGTGCACGCATGCACGCACACACACACACACACACACAAACTACCACTACATGAAAAAAATTAATCTACAAAACAGAAGAAACAGATAAGCTTCAAAAGTTTCAATGGAAACCACAAGTATCCATACCATGAGATACGATACAAAGGCCATTCATAGCCAATTCATATGGGACATCATCTTTTGCTTTAGTCTGTAGTGTTTAGTACTTGTTCAAAGTTCTGTTTCAAAGTTATTCTACTTTTTCTAAAGCAAAACCTGACTTGGCAGAAACAGTCTACTCGCATAACAGGATCACTGTGCTGGACCATTTTTCAAATTAATAGTACAACTGGATTAAATTCCCACAGAATAAATGAAGCTCAGGATGTCAAAACTTGTTCTCCCTCTATAAGAGTTTAATACAACTGCTGAAATATTTAACATTTGTTTTTGTTATCTGTCTTTATTTTTATTAGAAACCCTGCTATGGAGTATTTCTGTTCTGATAGACACATAATCATTAAATAAGGGCATGAAAGACAACTAAATTAGACAGTAATCCTATCCTAACAAAGGGCAATTTACTTACAAACCCACGCTCTCTCGCTATCGGCACATTTCCACAGGCAAACAGGAATTGTGCTGTAACTAAACCAAGCTGTGTGATGGTCAGTCATTGTCCCAAAACTGTCTCTTTGGAGTTGCTTTTGATATTGCTGTCTTTTATTATCTTAAGCCAGGAATACCTAATCCAGTTAACATGTTAGTGATGGCCTGGTACACCATTTATCGGCGTTTTAGAAAATTCTGAAATTGACTAAAATTCATCTTCTGCCCAAACAAATAAAGTGCTTGTACTTTGTCTACTTCCCAGTTGTTAATTTGTATCTTTGTTGCTTAAATAATTGTTTTTGTACGAAAAACTACCACAAAAACAATGATGATGACATTTTGACCAATCAAAGCAGTGACACAGTCAGCACAACTGCGGACCGCTTTGAGCATGGTCATGACAGCACAGATAATTTTATTTGTAATGGAAAAACATTTGTTTGCAGTACGACAGGGTTTCTTGTGCCAGTGGAAGTGCGCCATATCTCACACACACACACACAAAACAACACAGCCATGCCTACAAATACTTCAGTACTGATCCATCACATTAGCAGAACTGAGAGTGATTTTTTTTTTAATGCAAATGTGTCTACTTTTGAACAGATACATGATTAAATCACAACTCTTAATAATGGATGGCCTTCACACACTGTGGCCTAAAAACCACTAGACCTCCACATATTCTTTTTCAATATGGCAATGACATCTTAAACCTAGTTTGTTTTCACATGTGAACAAAGCAATGTCGAAATACTGATTACTGATAATGCCATTGATCGCGGTCTTAGAGTAGCATTCTGAACTTCAGCCACAAGAGGACACTGTAATGTTACACAGCTTACACAGAGGAGCCGCAGGGTGTTATGGAAACTTTTTTTGGACTTTGTAGCAGCTCTAAACGGAAAGGCCTTGGTCCTAGCCAACAGTGTATTTATGACGAGATTATGGAAAACAACAAAGAATCGCAACATGCTCAGAAATACCCTGTATACACTTAGTTCATTGTCTAATAGACATGGACTTCTACAGTACTTAGGTGTACAGCAGCTCCAAAACCTACGACCAATATATGACCAATATTTTCTGTTCTTGAGGTGCATGCTGCATAATGAGCATGAGCAAGCGGATTTCAAGTAAATTACCTTATCTGTTGGGTGAATGCAAACTAATTTTATTTAAATAAAGCTTTGGAGAAATGCTTTATGGATTAAGGTTTTGGTAAATGATTAGATATGTCACACTGAATTTGCAGTCTTTACTAGGGAGCTGTAGTATTTCATGATAAACACTCACTGCCTTTGTCTTTTATCAGGGAGAAATTCCCTCTAACTCACTCTCATCACCTCCTAAGTAGATGGGACTTTTAGTCTTGGTGCTTGAGCTGTATTTTCTTTGGGTACTGTTCAGCGCCTCTGTGCTGTTCCAGATGCCATAGAAAAAGTAGATCATGAACCCTGAGAGAAAAACAAAGAATGACAGAATGTTAGGAATAAGCAAAAGGCCGTTTTAATGTGCTGAACAGAAGTAGCTGTTCCTATGAAAAAATGCACTGATGAATGTTGTCAGCATATTCCAAAACATAAACAGAATATATTGCTGTCTCTTTTAAACACATAACATTTTTTGTAAGGGTGAATCGGGACATATCTGAGTTTTATGTCACGTTTTTGTAGAGTGTCTTCTGTTACCCTAAACACTAATATTTTACAAATGGGCTTTAAATGTATGAATTGTTATACTAATTTATTTTAGTGTTGTTTTGTTAGATTGCATTTTGTTCAATATCTTGTTGCAATAACTTACCAACACCCATCCACACTGCAAAGCGGCACCATGTGGCCAGGTCTAGCTGCATCATAAGATAGATGTTGACAAAGATACTGAACAGAGGCAGCCATGGCAGCAAAGGCACCTGCAGGAGAACATTAGTTAATTTCTCTTTACTACATACAAGGACCATAATATACTTAATGGTTAATTTGGTTTGATTGGGAATCTTTCAGAAGTGAGACATTCATTTGACATACTGTTAATCATGTTGTACCACTTCTTTTACTGGCTATATTTCACTAAAAATGGATAACAATCGCTCATTCAAATCCATTAGGGTTCCAAATGAAAGTACAGAGTGTATACACCAAAATCAAAATCATCAAAAGTACTTTGAAGGTGAGAGCCTCCTTGCTCTCAGGCTGCCTCCAAATGATGATTACGCAGAAGAAGCAGAGCGATACCAGAATGGCACACACTGCCACCCACATGGGCTGGCCTGCCATCAGCCCATCCAGATTCACAGCCAGCACCACACAGAGCAAAGTGATGAGCACCGCTGTAGAGAATAAAGCATACAGAAATTACTGATTGCACCCGATTGGTCTTGGTCAAGAGACCTTAAGATCTAACAGAATATTTCCAGCTAAGGCAAAAGTGAATGCAAATTAATGATTATACCAGCCAATGTGAATATATAACAATAAATCCACCAGTAATTTGCCAATGCATAGGGTGAACAATGCAAAATTCTTACAGATAATGGCGGTTGTTGCATAGACAATAGTGCCAGACATCTTGGTTGGGATGTCCCTGGAAGGAACCAAGAGCAGTTTTGCAGAAAATTTCTCGCTTGGAATATGATCCTCTGCGTCCAGAGCATGTTCATCTCCACTGTCTCCAGAAACAGCCACCTTTTCTCCTCCCACTAGCTCCACTAACTTCTCACATTGACTGGAGAAGTTCAGGGTGCATGGCTGGTACCTACCCACACAGTCACACTGGTCATCCATTTTGTATGTAAATATGCATTATAATGTCATGCAGTTATTGTGATATAATTCTTAGCACACCGAAGAATGAGAACACAAACAGCGACCAGAGAGTATGCCAGCAGTGTCCCAATAGACATGAGGTCTACCAGTGCAGCCAGGTCAAAGAGAAATGCCATGAGTGCTACAAGACATAAAAACGTAGGTTAGCGATTAGCAAATTAACTCTACTTTAAGGCAATGTAAGGCAATGCAACAGAATGCTTTAAGGGGTTCAAATGAAGCTTTAACTAACAGAATATTCTTTTTTCTACTGGCTGTATTTTGTTCTTAGAGTTGTAAAAGCCAAACGTTAAATATCCACATTATTATAAATGACCATGATAATTATGATTATTAACAAGAAACATCATCATATTGCCCAGATACAAAAACTCAAGATTAATATTTGCAGACAGAAATAGATAACACACAAACAGAATTTTTCTCACCTGCTACAAAGCCGGAAACCACAGTTGCCAGCAGTGGGGTTTTGGTGCGCTTGTTCATTCTGGAGAGAGCACGAAACAGCAGTCCATCCTCTGCCATGGCATATATCACTCGTGGCATAGGGAACATAGAACCTAACAGACTAAAAAAATAAATACTGCAGTTAACATTGCTTGGCCAGGGTTGTCCAATTCTAGCACCAAATGACCACAACTCAGCCCTAGCTTCCCTGCTCAGTTACTGCAGCTTACATTGGATATGCTTGAATGAGAAAATTTTCAAACTGTGCTAAATTTCCTGTCCAAGGACTTTTCTTACGTATAAGGACCAGGATGTTCTTTATTACCTGGTTGACAAGGCACAGAGTGAACCCACAGCCACAATGTAGTGAGCTGGGGCCCAGCCCACATAACTGAAGGCCTCAGGCAGGGGGCTCTGCATGTCCAGCTTGTAGTAGGGCATCATGAGAGTGAGTGCAGCCGAAACTCCAAAATAGGCAAAGAAGCAGATAAGTAGTGAAGCCACAATCCCCACAGGAATGGAACGCATTGGGTTCTTGGCTTCCTCACCTACACCAAAATAGAAGTGAAGTGAACCACATGCATCTGTGGATGACTCTTTCAACAAATGAAGTCAGACACACATACACAGCACAGAGGAAAGCCAGTATTAGGCTGGAAGCTGGATAAAGTGACTTACTTGTTGTAGCAATGCAGTCAAACCCCACAAATGCATAGAAACAGGTGGCTGCACCAGACAGGATGCCACTGAAGCCAAATGGTGCAAAGCCTCCATTACCAAACGATTCTCTTATTTCCCTGAGAAATTGAGAGTACACTTGAAGGACAGACATACAATGCAAATCACAAACTATTTACCATGTCAGTAGTTCATATGACAAACTGTATAAAAAGATGTTAATGTACAAACAACTCACTTTGATGCTGTGATGTTGGTAGAATTGACAAAATCGTCGAGGGTGAGGTTCCAATTTACTGTGTCGCCCTTTACAAAACCAGCAATGATGACAAAGCCCAACACCACCAAATTGACTCCAGTAAAGATCTTGTTCACTAATGCAGACTCACTCACACCAAATGCAAGTAGACCTGAAGAGTATATTATTAATAGGAATCAGTATTTCCTGCAGACATTCATCATTTTTTCTATCCTTCTCTTGCTATTTTATTTCATTTCAGCATAACAGATTATGCTAGTGCCTAACTATAAAAATGAAAATAGTAAATTTAAATATTATTTAATTTCTCTGTTATTTATATAAGGTTTACTGTATGCCATACATATCATTACACTGAGTACCTAAGGTAATAGTTTGCTCACCAGACAGGAGTAGAATAAGAACAAGAGCAAAGAGATCTGGGTACTCTGCAAGCACATTGCCTGGAACCTTTATGGCCATTGAAGATTTGAAGAAGTTGGACATCTTCTGGTCTATCAGGTTATCAAATGTTGAGCTCCAGGCTCGAGCCACACTAGCTGTACCTGAAATTTTAAAAATATATATTTTTTCTCCATATTTTCAAAACGGTGGCTGCATGATTTGGACAAAACACTATTATTGTGTTTCTACAAATTATAAATGCAAAGTGTTTTGCAATATACCAGGCTGATGAATCAATATAACATGGTTACAGATCATCATGGATAATTTTGACCATAATAATTTATTTTTATTTCTCACCAATTACGTAAGAAAGGATGAGGTTCCAACCAGTGATGAAGGCCCAAATTTCTCCAACGGTCACGTAGCTGTATAGGTATGCCGAGCCTGTTTTAGGGACTCGAGCACCAAACTCTGCATAGCAAAGTCCTGCCAGCATGGATGAGAGTGCGGCCACCAGGAAGCACAGAACGATAGCAGGGCCTGCCTTCTCCCTTGCTACTTCTCCAGCCAACACATAAACCCCAGCTCCGAGCGTGGAGCCCACACCCAAGGCCACCAGGTCAAGAGTAGACAAGCATCGGGCAAATCGAGTTTCCTCTCCGGAGCAGACCAGAACACGGCGACGCAGCAGCTTGCGCCCCATAGAGGCCATCTTATCCATCATGACTGAGTGTAGAAGAATTCTCTCGAGATGTCTGAAAAATCTGGACTTCTTTGATGTCAGAATTATGATTCTGAAGCAGAGGTTTACTGTACACACCTGGCAGATGAAAAATGAGAAAGGAGAAGCAGACAGGATTAATTAAGGAGGGCATGTGCAGGTATAGGCACAAGTAATACGGTATGTAATTTAAAACTAAATGGAAAAAATTCATTCTTGGCTTCAGACAGTACATGACTGGTTGAACATTATAATCATATGCCACATATCTACTTCATTAATTCCAGGCAGTCTCTTGGGCTTCTCAGGATTCCAACCACAAATGGAGCAGTTCTTCATGCTGTAGAACAGCCATGTTGATGATTATTATCAGAACTATTTATTTAACATTCCTAATCAAATGTTTCACAAGACATTAATGACTAGACCAACTACACCTTGTCACTTTACTTTAGACAATACAGGCTCCTTGTAAAAAATGAATAAACTCAGGTACTACATCCCACAACATAACTGAACAGAAAAAGCTTATGTTTCTTGGGTAAAAAAATCTTGATTTTAAAATAATATATTGACATACAATTTACATACAAGACATTAAAACATGTTTAAACATATACTAAGCTCTTATTTACAAAGTTGCGGTTGTGTTGTTCTGTACACAAGCACAAGGGTGTTTGTACATGAGTTACTAAGGGATGTTGTATTTCATTTAAGTTATTACTTGCTTAAAAGGGTTGTTTTTAATCAACGCTATAATTACTTTTGCTATTTGGCAATGACACTCTTTTAAAATCACAACTTCAATATTAAATCAATTCGTCTTTCTGCCCTATCATCAGGTAATAGTCAGTAGTTAATGCAGTCTACAAAGGAAAGTCTGGCAGAGTCATTACAGTATCAGAGGGAAATTCTACACTGTTTGGTGTAAACATTACCATGGCTATCTGACCAGCTGGAACCATCACACCTAAATCAACACTCCAGACTTTGATATGGCTATTGGTGTTGGTGTAAAACCAGACGATGCTGATAAACCAAACCAAGGCAGCTACATGTATACTTTCATGGAAACTTCAAGGATGGGAACTGTGCACACGAAGCAATCAGCACAGCTGCTCAATTCCCTGTACCATGTCAGTATACCAATTCACATTACCCTTTCAGAAACCGAACTGTCGTTCTCCAATATTGACATTTGAGTAACAGTGTCTTGTTCCTTACCAAGGCCATCATGTTCTTATTGGTGACATTTACAATGCCAGCACACCTTACTGCTACATCACTGTTCTGGGTTCGGCATTGAAAGTAACACTGTTGGACCATGAAAGGCAGCAACATCTGAGACAGCCCAACTAAGACAGTGGCTTCTGACCAAAAATTAATAAGAAGA
Source organism: Brachypetersius gabonensis (assembly GCA_037577145.1). Lineage (NCBI taxonomy): Eukaryota > Metazoa > Chordata > Actinopteri > Characiformes > Alestidae > Brachypetersius > Brachypetersius gabonensis. The sequence goes on from JBBJLR010000024.1 coordinate 5,877,148, forward strand.
ATTAAAAAAAGGTAAATAAAAAATTGTGAGAAAGGGTGGGGAGATATTAAAACCCAGACAAAACACCGCTGCCAAAACCTGACATCCTGTCCAATCATGAAGATCAGTTACTCAGACATAAACATGACTAATTCCACAGTTAGGATGTGAAAACTTAAACAGATCAATTGTAGGCTAAAAATGTCTCAATAAAAAGTTGTGGAATTTCTTGTACAGTACAGTGTTTGTGCTGCGTGTCAATGGATCAAAGGCATATTAGACAAAGAATAAAGTTGGGAAAGAGCAAGAAAAACATCCCTGAAACATACAATGGAGAGGCTGAAATAGAACCTTTTATCTGCGAGATGGGCTGTTTCTCTTGGCAAAGCATTTGGCAAGACTTAAAGGTTTGCTCGAGATCAGTCTGGGCAAGAACCGAGTGCTTAAGCCACCAGCATGGCCCTACACAACACGTTCAATGGCTGCCTTCATTCACTGCCCGTTGGCACAGCCCGCAGTGGCGAGCACTCACTTGCGGTGAGCCTGTAGCTTTCCATACTGTAAACCAGGGCTAACTTTAATAGTCAGTGGGTCGGATAGGAAAGTAACTGGGGGTTCGGGGGCCACAGAGTATCGTGCTGTCCACCCTTAATTCGGGGCGGGGGGTGTTGCGGGGACGGCTGACGGGATTCCGTCCGGTATGCCAGTTTTAACGCCGTCCGGGTGACCATTAAAGTTATTAGATCCCCCGCCCCCCACTGTGTGTGTGTGAGTGTGTGTGATTCTCTTTTGTTACTGCCAGCTTTGCTATTACCTTTCTTTAACACACCCATTTTCTGAGAAACCCCGCCTCTTTCGACTGCGATTGGCTAATAATATGCAACATCTGTGCTCGGATTGGCTAATTTTATACAACACAGCAGACTGGCAGTCTTGTGGGCCATAAGAACATTTTCAAAAGGGCCTGATATTAAACGCTCTTGTAGTTTATACCTTTCAATTCGCAAAGGTGAGGGCATCTCTTGCTGCTCAAAGATGTCTTCGTTCTGCCTAGGCAGCTACCAGAAGCAAGGTAAAAAGTTAAGGAGTGCAAAGCAAACCATGGCCTTGAGAGCATTCCTTCCAGCGAAAGTCTCCCACGGCTAATCGCTCAGCGTGTGTGAGGTTCTCGGAAAGGTTAGAGTGTTTTGTTCTGGCGATGCCGTGAGTGCACAGCTAAGACAGGTCACCCTGCGTCACCTGGAGCAGACTGCGCTAATCTCTTTCTTGTGGTCTTCACGAGGGTGTCTAGGTGATACGTGCACGTCTGATTATTTTACTGTCTGACCCGGCCACGAGAAAGCCGTGCTGTCTGCAATACTAGGCGCAACCATATCAAAACTGTTACACTCATTAGAACCAAACGGATTTATTTAACCAACAACTTTTGTGAGCAGACACATAAACACAATAAACTTAGCTTAAAGCTCTTATTTTACGTGTCTGAAACATTTTGCCATTGACCTGTTAACTGGCTAAACAACTTGCTGGTTATACAGGTCTAAACACTTGTCTTAGGACGGCAAGTGAGCGAATGGGAGGCTCTATCATAGAGTGACTCACTGGGCTCCTCTCAAAATAAATGCTGCAACGCACCTTAAGCAGATTACGCAAAGACCTGCTAACCTCAGAACCGAAGCTTCAATTGGAAGCGTGTTATTGTTTTGTTTCCGTTTTCCACGTCGCATTATATCTATTTTAAAAGCTCATAATACAGCTAATTTAATCATTTTAACCTGTTGCAATTATTAAGACCACTTCTGAAACTGCTTCTATGGTTATAAATATGACATAACATTGCATTTCAGCAGTAGTACAGGCAAACAAAAACAAAGACCAGGCCATGTGATAGCTGGAAATCCATTCTGCCTCAGACCAACTCTACGTTCATAAAAGGCCCATTCAGTCCTGTTATAGTCACTCAGCGTGACGGGATTTGCTAAATCCTCACAGGAACCAACGTTCTTAGGGTCCACCTCTTGCCAAATTGGGGTCAGTAATGTCTCAGTTACACAGACAGTTCAACTGATGTTCCCTGAAAGCAGCAGTTAACTGTATTTTGAGAGGAACATTAGGAAACATGAGTTCCTAGCATTTATGAGTACACACGGACTGACTGGACAGCATGCTGTGCCCAACACACAAGAGAATTATCTTGCTGAACAGAGAAAATGCAAGCTCTTCACAAAAGTGCCCCGCAACTGTTTATAGAGGAACCATGGTTACAATTGGTGCCATATTACATACACACAGCATGGAAGCGGGGATTGTGACTCCACTTGGTGATGAGAAAGTGTTGAGATTCATGGTGGCGCGCACACACACATCGCTGAGAATGAACCAAGCGACGTGTACAGCGTGTGGCTAACAGGCTAAACTGCTAATCGCTATCTAAGATCGGATTAGATAATCATTTACTAGTTTATTATGCATTCTCGCAGCGGGAAAGTGGAGAGTACAAAAAAGCAGTAGCACTTATACATACAAACTACACATATATGATGACAAATTACACATTTATGATCATACATATAGTGGATGTACACTCAGGTACACATTGTAGCGTCCTCCGTTGCATTGCATACGGTTATCTTAGACCAGCAGTGTTTAAGATCCACGGTCTCTCACGCAACAACAAAACCAATTTCATCATCTCTCAGATCACAAATCAGCGACAAAATACGCCGTATCGACAAGGTGAGCTTCATTCAACAGCCCGTGCTTGAACACTACAAAAAATAAAAACACCACAGCCATGTACGACCCCCGGCACCACCAGTTCAACAGCTTTCTTCCAGCCCATATCCGCTGTTCGGTTCCTTTAGTTCCCGTTTTCCAATATCACAAAAAGCGGGACCTCACACACGGCGTCAAAAAAGCCTCTGTTATTTTCGCCCTGAAGCACGTTTATGTCAGTTATTAGGTCTGGCTCAGGGAGAAACCCAACGTGAGCAACATTAAAACATTGTAATTATTTAAGAAACATTGTAACTGATTATTGTTACTTTTGTCAGGGGAAATATCTCGACAGCTGTTTGAGAAGATACCGAATGTATTAGCTGACTAGCTAACATAACATTACATTGCTCGTAGTAAAACGCACACAATAGTGAACATCCACCATTCCTGAACCACACTGAATGTCAACATTCAAACAGCTAAGTTACCATGAATAAATTAACAGGGGCACAGGATGATGCAAGAATCGTGGACTTACTGTATGCTCTTACAAGTCTAAGGAAATATCTGGATACATAGAAGATACATCCACCTGACCGGGGTGGATGCAGTCGATCTTTAACGTTACAAAACTAAGTTAGAGCAGCGTCGTTATGGCAACAAGAATATTCTGTCCAGCTAATGAAAACATTAACGCGTGGCGACTGAGGGTTTTCTTCATTCATCCATTCATTCACCTAACGCGTTTCAGTTGCTCTCATTTGACTTAAAATGCTTTAAAATAAATACATCACAAAACTCAAACCTCTGATCAGACAAATACACAGTTTTTCAATCCGGTCTTTCGTTATATAATTAGATTGTAAGGCTAACCAGAAAGACGCGCGAAGTGTTGCATCAGAAATCAACCGTGTAGTAACAGGCGAAGCTCATGCAGAGAAATGCACTAAATACATAAGCATTATCCGAAATGCATAAGTCAATGGTCAAGTTACCTTCTGTAGATCTTGGATCTTCCCTATGTTTGTGTTTGCCGGCGAGTATTGAATAAATCAGTGGTGGGGACCGCTCTGTATGGTTTTACTGCTCGGACTGGTGACGTAAATCTGTAAACAAATCCGCCCCCTGGAATCCCGCCCACTCATTCATAAGAACCGTCGCGGACACGAGGACACTCTAGAGCAGTAGAGAAATAGAAATATAGTCACATCTCAGACGAACAGCTCTACAGAATGCCCTTCCGAATTGTTCTAAAGGGTAAAACAAAAAAAACAAAATTCAAATAAATTTCAATATACACACCAGAGTCACGATTATATACTGCAGAAATTTCCACGACGCTGTATCTTTTATACTGTGCGCTAACACAAATTCTATTATGAATTCAGAACATAAATACACATTTCAGTTTGCATTTAACAAATTAATCCTTAGGCACAAGCTTGCCTCCATAGAGACTTTTGAGACTGGGGAGTGTCACCTCTAGTCTTTCATGGAAGAGGAAGGTGCACCTAATAAAGTGATGTGATTACCCAGAGCTTTAGCAATGTTTAGCAAAGATTTGTATAAAGAGCTTTAAAATTGTATCACCTGCACACTGAGCCAAAGCAGGTCAGTCAAGAAACTTGCCAAGAGAAACTGACACATGTAACACAGAGTTCAAGTGTGCCTAATAGAGTGACCTGTGAGTGTCAAAACGTTTAGCCTTTTAATTACTTTTAGCTTATTTGACACAAGTACACCAAAATTAAGAAATCCATCTTTTTATGAAAGGAATGAAAAGCTGTTTGATGTAGGCTACAGCAACATACTGAGACAATAAGACATAGCTTCACCATCCAGACAGGACATCAAGTACTTCATGGATTGTCTCAATAATATGTGACTGATGTCAAAATGTGTCCATACATCATACCCTGTTGCTATTGTGGATTATTTCTACATGCCAATGACGGACCCTTTCATTGTTGATCTCAGGTCAAATGTATATTTTCTCAAACAATTTGTTTTGCGTTTGAAAATACGCATACTTTTTCCTGTTTGCCTTGTCACATATCTTTTCGTAACTATAAAAGCTTATTTTGTCTTGGGTTTGTGTGCATGAATGCCTGTTGGGCAGTGTTCCAACAAAGGAAAAGAAGCTTACAATTGGAAACTTTCAACTTCTTTCAGTTTCAGTAATGAGCTGAACTAGGGGGCTGACATGGTATCCGCTCCAGCTTTGCCGTCAAGCTCAATAAAACAAACACCAAAGTGGAATCTTGCACCCAGTGGCCCTGTGTGAAGGGAGGGAGGTGTATGGTTTGACTGTGTGAACAGGTTTCTTTAAACTTGAAGTACCATTCCTAGGAACAATCTGTATTCTGTTTAGTATATTCATAATCTGTTTCTTTTCAGTGGTAAAGTTCTTGGAAGTATGTGATTTAGGTAAGGATTAAGTAAGTGATGAAGATTTGAATGGTGTCTAATTCATTTATATTAACCCGTTGAACCCTGGTTTATTTTTCAGTTATAAAGGGTATAACAACATTGATTCAGGACTGAAAAGTTTGAAAAAAACATTCAAATCAGTATATTTAAACTGTACCGATAGATACACACCTATTTTCTGGTTATTTAAGGTGGGGGTTAAAGATGGAAACACGAGGTTTTATATGATATAGTTCAGGTTTTTGTTTTGTTTAACTGTTTTCTGTTTATTAAAATCATTCAGTTGCATGAGAGCATTCACCTGTCAAAACAAAGCCTAATATCTACGTGTTTTACTACATTTGATTCATATTTACTTCAATTTTAATCCTGTTCTATTAACTTACATTGTAATTATGGAACAAGTCACTTCTATGGGAATATGAAGTTTTGTTCAGACAGCAATGACATGCTACTTTACAATGTTTTGTTTCCAAAACTAGTGGGACTATTAAAGGGTTATCGTATATTATCTTAAAAATATGTTTGCACTTAAGTCTCAGACAAATAAGTTTGTGCCATATGTAACTAAAGGGCTGCAGATACAGGACCTTTTCACGCATAATATCAACCTCAGAACTGAAAATCCTTACCAAAATCACAAATCTGATGTATGTTTAGTTACAGCCCTGTCAGTAATAAAATAAGTGTAGTCATAAGAGTGATGAATTGTGGACCTTGCATGAGTGGCTCATGCTGGCTCCTGATGAGTCTGATTACCTGAACATTCCCATCATAAACACGGATTCCCCTCTAGACTGGTGCCTTAGGTCTCTGGAAGTTCATTTCTTGTTTTATCTGGTTCCATCTCATCAAGTTGACCGAACTGCTAGTCTCCCATCAGTAAAACAATGGTGACCAGTGGAAACCAGGTCACAGCTTTACATCCTGTGATCTCATCCACTGCATTTTCACTGTTAACAAAGCACTAGTAATCTCAGTCCTGTCTCGTGTGGCTGGTCCCTTCAGCAGAGTTTGGACAAAGAATGTTAAAGTGTCTGGATCAAAGAAAGCCCTGTGCTCTTTGACGTCGGTTGATGTGATGTGTCGGCTTGTATAGGCTTCAAAAATATCCCCTTTAGCTTCCACTCCATGGCTTAATGTGCCAATCATGCGTTATGCACAAACTCACTGAGAGCCCTCCAAATGAGTGTGAATAAGAGAGAATGTCCCTTCAGTCATACTATCACATGTTTAGCAAAGATTATGGACAGAAACTGGAACGAAACTGTACTACAAATATAATTAACTCCTGGTGTTTCCTGAACTGTACGAATGTACAACTTTGTTCCATGGAACCGAATTAAGTGTTAGTCACAGGCAGAACTACAGTGAGCAGTGAGCACAATGATCAAAATGTTAATTCAAAAATGTTTGACTCAGATTAATACCTGGAGTAAAAGGAATCTTGGCAAAACTTTATTGAAGGACAGCATTTATAAATCAACACCTTTCACAGTGAACGATAAACTTATATAAACGTTTATAAAGGCTTATCATAACAAGCATCATTTGATGGATCACTTGATGACATGAACATCAAAATGGTCAAAAGCAGCCTTTAAGGTATTTGATGTTTATTGGAATAAGCCTTTGTAAAGGTCTATAAAGGGCTGTCAGCTGTCATTTAGCTTTACAAATACTTCCAGAGAATTTTCAGCAGTTCATCTTCCCTGTCAGTGTCATTTACGAGATTCCTCTAAAACGATACCTGTGTGTGCCATTATTTTCATGCGTAAGAGGTTTCTGTTCGAAACGTGAAGATCTTTGGAGCCCTGAGGAGAACCCCATACTCAAATTACAGTAATTATAAGGAAAGGGACCTTCTTCTGTCTTAACTTTTGGCTTCCAAAAAAAGTGCGTTACAGGACACGTTTCTCAAGCACAGTTTAAACGGTTTACAGCTTTACCCTCAATATTTCGTAGGCGAACTTTCTTAGGAAAAAGTGAGTGAAATTTTCATGTATATTTCACCAGCAGTGCAACGACGAGCTGGTGTTTCATAAGAGCGAGTAAAGACACGTTCCGATGGAAACAGCGCCATCTGTCGCCAAAGGCAATTACACTAACATACAAAACAAAAATGAATAAAACATTTCTTAACTAGCCAGAGTAAAGCAAGCAGATGGGGGTTTATTCATGGGTAGAAATGCAATGACAACCAGCAGGAAAATAACTGACAATACCTACTGCACTTATGTTAACTGTATACAGTATTGAATCAGCGATTTCACAAAAGCAACAGAAATAAACAAATCAGGCTGATAAGGATGAGAAAACAGGACATCAAAAGAGAACAGGTGTTATTCAGTGGATGATCAGATCTCATCTTCACAGTGATTGAATATATACATTCCCAACAGCAGTGTTGTAAGACCCTTATGATGCTAAACCAATAAGGAAAGTAACGAGGGCATAAGACGTTGCAACCAACGCTTTGATATAAAAAGATATCTAGTCCTTGAAAGATATATAGATGAGAGAAGGAAACATGGAATGTGGAACAGGAAGACATCTTTTGTTTTATAAGGGGGGGTCCCCATTTGTTTTTCTTTTCATATCTGTCATGCTACATTTAAAAAATACATGTTATCTTGATGAAATAATTGCCAAATGATGCAAAAAAGGAGACGAATTTATTATCTTATAACTTTTAAAAACCTTTCCCTCAATGACAGAAATAACCTCTAATACATTCTCAGACTATGACTGAGACACACGATCCTACTCTCACTTAAAAAAGATGACTCATGGAATGTGACATACTTGTTGCAGTCTCTGCAACTCATTGTTTGGCCTCTAAGTGAATGCAAACCATAGGACTGGGATTTAGCACTAAAATAAAGCTTGTAGGGTGCAAGGATTTGTCTTCAATGTTCATCTTTTAATTGCTATTTATATGGATAGTTTTAAAATCAGGGATTAGTGACAATGCATCTGAATTCTTCACGAGCACCTGAGTGAGCGTGCCAGGCATTAACACAGCCTACAGATGAGGCAGTCCTCTTGAGGATGGGGAGGCGCTTTTGTCTTGCTGTAGCATCTGAGAATACAAGTGTAAATCACATGATCACCACATAATGCAGTTAGCATTGCTTTGTTGAACTATCGGCATCTTGTTCATTCAAGTATACCACATCTTAGTACTATTCACAGCGGATGCAAAGCTTATGTCAATGACTGTCTGTAAAATAACTACTTTACTACTAAGTACATTTCAAAATGTTAATTTAAAATCTAACATAGTACATTTATTACCAAACTAAAGATTGTGGTGCTGACCACATATTTGATCAGTGCAAAAAAGAAAAAAAAGACTCACCTCTTGTAAAACAATATGCAGCAACATGCAAACATGCAACTTACAACAATTAAGTGCATTTATATAATCTGATTTTGATTTATATGAAAGGAGCAAGCAGGTGCAAAAAAGAATTAGCAAAGCAAATCAAAGAGAGACAAAATTACACTGCCTACTGTAAGTATGGATATGAGTATGCGTCTCTTAACAATCGCATCGAATTAACGAATTAGCATCCATGCAGACACTGGGTTACCGCAACAGTAGTTATGGCATTGATAGTAAAGAAAACCCCAAAACTTACTTCATTCATACCTAAAATGGAAGAGAAAATAAATAAGATAAGGGAGTACAAAAGACTCAGTTTGTTTGATGTCATTAAATCTCCAAGCCAGCAGCACTCACTATTTAGTTATACTTTATTTACAGACAAATGTCACAGGCACAGATTGATTAACACAGGAAGAGAACATAAATATAGTGTCATTCTGAGGAAAATGACTCAACTTTGGCAGGACAACTTTTACAAGGTTGGCAAATGCTTTGCCCTCTATGGAGTGGCATTTGAACATAATGAACTCCTTTGATTACTAGCTTCAAGAACTTCTAGTCTGATACATTGAATTGATACATTCATCCCTTCATTACTTGGAAAACTGCAATGGTCCTTGACTAATGGATGCAGACCTATACCTTATCAGTAGTGTGAAGAATGTAATTTCTTACATTTTAAAATCAGTAACTGGAATGGTTGTGTATAGCTAGTTGTCAATGATTTTTGATCCCAGCAATATGCACACCTGGTATCTATAATGATACAATACCTAATATATTACACTCTTAGTGTATTTTACTAGGTCCTTAAATGAGTGTAACAACAATAAACAAAAGTGGCTCGCCAGCATCATTTTTAGGATCAGGTATAATGAAACTAGAAATGCCTGTCTGAAGGAAAAGTAAGCACTTCTAAATTGCACCTGCATTGTCATAGCATAGACTAATAGCTGCCTGAGAGGACAAAGACATAAGCCAACCAATCTTTGTTTAGTGCTACAGATTTCATGTATAATCATATAACGCTCACGCTAACATTGACATTGCATGTATGTGATAAAACAAAATACAGTGTTTGAGTGTAAAGAGCAACTCTCAGACACGTGTACAAAACATTTTCTGCCCAATATACTCAAGTCTTGCATTGTTTATGATGCATCTAGATTTACTTAGTGTAAAAATAAATGTTACTCTGCAGTGTCTGCAGAGGAGTTGGAATAGAAGTTGATAACAGGAGTAAGAAGACCCTCCTCGAGTCCCAGTTTGGAAAGCCCTACTGCCGTACTTTTCCGGGGATGTAGTTCCGGTCAATGCTCTCCTCCTGCAGGAACATGTGAAGACAGCGTTCGTTTTGGGCCAAAGGATGACCAGCAATTCTGAAATATCAGAGAAAAATACACCAAAGCTCAATGAAAAAATGTGTGATAACATGGTGTGCTACAATTTAAATAGTAGCCAAACTTTAACTATCCCTAACTGTTTTATAAGAATGTGTTTCTAGGTTGTGTTTCTAAATTATGTTTGAACTGAATCTCTTTAGGTATTTTTTTTGGTCAACTACTATGGAAATCATATTTTAGGTCTCAACCTGTTGATGAACTGTTCAAGTCCAACTCGTCTCTCCTCAATAAAGGACTCCTCAAATATCCCTTCATCACCACGGAAGGGGAGCTGTCTCTTCAAAGCTTTTCCAGGAAGAGGAGGCACAACAATCTAGAACACATTTTCATATGTACATTTTAACCAGTCGCAAACTAGCTTTCAGGTGAAAATGTTCACAAAAACACAGAACAGATACTTTGCATACTACACATCGAGAACTATTTATGTATTATACTTAATTGCACTATAGTAACCATCATCACTGGATGCCCTTTCCAGATTTCTAATTACAGACTCTTGCAAACAATGTGACTGTAAATAAAACTGTGGAGGCTAAGCTTTCCCTCTCAATAAGAACATAACTATCTGCAGGTGTGGCCTATTCAGGAAACAGAAATTCAAAATGTCTATTCACTCATCTACTGTAAGGCTTCAGTCAAAGGTACCGCCAGTGGAGCATCATAAAATGTCTTGCTATACATCATCAATCATGTCTTAAAGTAGAAGGCCCACTGCAGTCATACATGAACACACCACAGCACACAGTGTGAAATTCTTTTTAAACCATGAATATGCACCCAAACATATCTCTGTGGTCAGTTACTGTCCTGTGGTCAATAACTGACCAATTTATTACTGACTAGGATGACTGTGCAAAAACTTTGCAACATCAGATGCATTATCACAGTGTTTAAAAAGTCCAGAAGCACTGGTGTGTGGAGCAAACAATGTATAGTCTGTAATTATAAACCACAAGTCTGTAAAGATGCACCTAAACCAATGTTAGCCGGATAAAATGAACAATGAATGCAAAGTAAATAGAGTTTCCCTTTGTCATATGTGAACACAGCATGCAGCGTGGACAGCACAAATTCTTTCTGTTTTTAACCCATTCACCAGGTGAATGTAGTGGGAAACAGTATTAGGGGACGGTACCTTGCTCTAACACATCTCAGTGGTGCCACTGGCAGTTCTGAGATTCAAACCAACACCCATCCGACTGCAGGGGTAACTCCATAACCACTAGGTCACCAGATATAGTTAGGTGCAATGAATGAAAAGGCTTGCTTTGCTTTAAAATCGCGTACAGCAAAATGCTGTCTGTTGCTTTATTACCTTACTGTCTCTTTCCAGCTCATTTTTCAACCACTCAAAGTCGCTGTACCTTCTCCGAACACACGACTCCTTCAACTTGAAAATTGGGAGGTTGGTCTGTTGACAAAACAAAAGGCCAGTTAAGAACAGTTAACTGCCTTCTCAAAGAGGCTGTTATTTATACTCTAAGGGCTCGAATTTTTAAAAATGGTATGTTTTGTTTAATAGAGCCGAACATAAGGTCTTTTTGAGCAGTATTAGAATTTGATTTCCGTGTTACAATAAAAAAAAATCTAAGCAAACGCTCGAGCATATACATGAAAAAAAAACTATTGGCAGCGTTAGCTGAAATTATAAGTCTGAAGAACTACTGCATCGGCTAAAATAGTCAGCACACGTTCTTCTATCCGTAACCTATCGCTATTAGAGCAAAGCAAGTCGATTAATCAAAAAAATTGCTTTGGCTAAGTTGGTCAACTCGCTGGTAGTCGGTACAGGTAGCTAATAGCTTTTCGAATGAGGAATATTTACAGAATATGCAGTTTGAGATAAATCAGAGATAAACAAGAGTATTTTTAGGTCAGTTAACGAACGGTAAACGATAAATCAGACAAGCTAGCTAGCGTGAGCTAGTTCAGAAGGCCAAGTCAAATTCCAAAACGGTTTCCAGTGGAAACCGAACAGGGGCAGCCTGCAGCTCTCCCACTGACACACACCCTCATTCGAACTTCGTAAGTGGTGAAGCGGTTCCGTCCAACTCCAATGGTTTGAGGGTCGTACACGTCGATTTCCAGAAAATTGCTCGGAGGTCCGTAAGCGTCCGTGAGGTCCTGGGGCTTCGAGTTTAACCGGCGAGTGTCGGCCACTGCTGGTTCAGACATCTTTATCTCTGGCAGGCTAGCTACTTCTGGGTGTAGTCTAGGACACGCACAGAAGATACTACCTGATTAAGACATTAAATCTGAAAAAGAAATGGCACTGACCAGATACTTTGCAAGCCTAACTAAATTTCTGTAGCTCAGCAATACCTCAGGAAATGCCGTCTTTCTCAACCCTCAGCGATATTTGCAATGTTCTGGAAATCGTGTGACCAGCCCTGCTCTCTTCAGCCAATGAAAGGGCTCGATGCAGTTATTGACAGATGCTGGACCAAAAGAATTGGGAGATATGGCCAAAGGGGGCGGGCCATGTCAAGGCTCGTCGTTGAGGCAAGGGAAGGAGCAAAAAGATGACCAGAATACGAAGAGAAAAAAAAATTGGAAGTCAGCATTTTTAAATATATATAGTTTTGCAACGCTATATTGTATACCAAGCTGAAGAAGAAAGCAACTAAGAAAGGTTTAAATTCAGTAATTTTTTTCTTATCTTCTCATATACAGAATGCAAGGGTGGTTCATTTCTAATGAATCAACATGTGGCCTGCAGCCTGCAACACCCCCCCCCCCCACACCGCCCCCAATGTATTATCAGAAACCAATGTATTATCAAAAATTAACTTCTAATAACATTTGTTTGAATAATAATATAAGAAGAAGAAAGAAGCCTGAAAAATAAAAACCTGTGGTACAGCTATAGCAGGCATGTTGACAACAGATATACGCTTATGTTTTCTTTAAGAATGATTTAGGCACTACAAAAATAGGAAAGCAAACAGTGGAGTTGCATGCACAGTGAGTAATCTACCCTTGACTGAATGTTGGGCACAAAAAAATTAAGGATAACACTCTTATGCATCAATGCATATTGACTTGTTAATGTCAGGTTTCTAAAGAAGGGGGTACCAGAGAGCAGGCGTGAAACCTGTCACCTTCACAGTACTCAGTAACAATCTGGGTTAATACACCAGTATGGTTTTAATAGGAAAGGGGAAGATTAAGTGATGACCAACAACATAAAGGCAAACTATGTTATCAGAAAACCTGTGTTAAAACCTCAACGGTAATAAAAGCAAATCAAATAATGGTGAGCTTCTCAGTTCATTGTATATTTCATAGTGTTCAATTCAAATCAGCTCACAAATGGTAGTTACACACATGAATGCTTAAAGAACACACATAATTCAAGCTTCATTTACACATATATTGTGTCACATAAAAACTCTACAATGTAACAGAAATGGCTATGTCATGTGTACAGGTAATGTACAATAAACACTCAGCAGGTTCAATAAATACAAAACTGTGTTAAAAGGCTTGAAAAGGCTGCTGAAAACAGTACTGTCTTCTTAGGCACCCAGCTTTTATAAGCTTAATAGACATGTTTCAGGCACGCTGATGTCTATCATAGTTTTAGCAGCATGTATAAAATGATTATCATTTAAACCTGTACATTCACAAAACAGCAACACTGCTACAAAGTGAAGTCTGAACATTTTCTTGTCAGTGACTTGTTCTTGGCACAGGTCATCATGATCAAATATTTTACCAAAGAAATGAGTATGTTGGTCAAGTCCAGGCATGCGTTTACAGCTGTTATTGAAGAAGTAAATACCTCTGTAAAGATATTGTGTTCCACACAAAATGTAAACTGGATTACTTGTCACTTTTACTTGAAAACTGCATGGTGGTATATAAAGAAAACTATTGTGCATCATTGAGCTGTCTAGCCACAGTCAGAATCTCTTTGGCCCCCTTAGTCAGCAGCAGATTGGCCAGGTCCACCCCAACCTTCTCTGCGGCATCCTGAGCAGATCCTGACATCTTTAATGCTGTGATCCCCACACGCTGGACTTTCTCATCAACCTTCTCCTGCTCCTGTCATGTAGACACATAAAAACTTCACATTATTGACTAGCTTTTCTTGCTGTACTGAAACTGCATGTGTTTACTGTTGTCATACTAGTTCTACATTTATGGTTTAGAATATTTATTATCTAATTAACTAATTGTTATTAAAATATTAAAAGAAAAGACATGAAAATAGCTTGTGAAGTATAATGTTTTATAAGCACCACTCTGTATTTATCCACAATTCCACTGATAATCACAGTTTGATATGATCACGATTGGGATATTAACCTGATTGTCTGAAACAATGCTGGTCTGCATTGTGTCCTTCAGAATATCCGAGCCATCCAAACTGTACACTGCTCCAGTCAGATAGAGCTGAGAAAACAACACGCAAAAAGCAAAATCCTTATTAAAAAGCCCAAACAGTTTAGATTACCTGCAAGTACTTACAGTTCAAGTTAATTGTATGGTTTACCTACCTTGGTTTTGAATATAACCTACATGTCCAAACTAACCAAATTAGAAAAATTCAAGTCACTGACAGTGTGTGTGGTGTTAGGTGTTAAACTACCTGGGAATTCTTCATTTCAGTGTGAACAGCAACTGGAACGCTGCATCCTCCTTCCTGCAATAAACAGCAACATATTGACACAACTGACATTTTAGGGTGGAATGAAGTTTCAAGAGAAAAGTGTGAGTGTCCAAATGGATGGACAGGACTAATGAATGTCTAAATGACTGACATTTCAATATTAAAGTCTGGATTCTTACCAGACGTCTGAGGAAAGCTCTCTCTGCGATGCAGCGCAGGACTGTGTCAGGATCATGCAGCACGGACACCATCTCTAGAATGTCCTGATCCCGTGACCTTACCTCCACAGCTAAAGCCCCCTACACACAAAACAGGAAGAACTTCAGTTCAAAATTAGACCCTACTGTTGCTGAGCTACTCAGAATATCTACTGCTGTCCAGTGCTTAAAGGCCCTTCAATGTACTGACTGGGTTTCATAGTAGTGCACCACATACAAAGGTTTAGGTCATTTTAGATGATTTTACAGACTGCTTAGATTACTTTAAGCAAATATTATGATTATTTAAGACACCAAGCCTACATCTTAAATCCAGTGTAAAACATGTCTTGGCTGATTACAACATATATAATTAAAAGAACCTTTACAATCACAAAACATTCACCAACCCACCTGTCCAACAGCATACATGCAATCTTCAGGATCAAGGACCTGAGACAACAAAACAAGTAAATACACTGACATGATAGTAGCCTACTGAAGAACTACAAAGTGAAACACTAATTACATTAGGAGTTTAAATGGCATCTGATTTAAATAACCAGAATATAGTTTTGGTTAAATGATTAAGTATTGAACTTCAGAAAGAGATATACCTGACTGATGCGGGTCTCCCAACCCATTCTCTTCAGCCCTGCTGCAGCCAAGATAATAGCAGAAAACTCATCGTTCTCATCCAGCTTCTTTAGTCGAGTGTTGAGATTGCCTCTCTAAAACACTTTGTTAAGGAACAATCCGATATCATACATGTGACATAAAAATAAACAAGCCAACAAAATCACTCAAAGGATCAAAGCATCAAAAAGATACAATATCCTTAAACTCCAGGTGAGGAAACCTTCTCTTTAACTGAGCCGCCCGGCGAAGAGAACTTGTGCCTATGATGCTAAAAAAGTATAAACATTCAAGGGGAGCCATCACAAAATTCACTCTAGATTATATAAAACAGATAAAGTCATGACAGTGAAAATACCAGTGTAAAGCTCATACCTCTTATTTGGTAGTGAATCTAAGGATTTCCCAGCATTTTTGGGGTGCAAAACTACTGCATCTTGCGGGTTTTCTCGTCTGTATAGGCAATAAAGTACCTATGTACTATCACATACATGAATTAAACCACGCTGCCTGTTAACGGACCAGCTTTTGTGATCAAACACTGGTTAAAAAACATCTGAAAAGCTTTGAACTAACACATCTGTTTCTTAACATAGAGGCCCCACTGTTGTCAGACTTACTTTAGCACAGCTCCTATAGTAAAACCCACAGGAAGAACTGTGGGTAAGTCCTTCAAAGAGTGCACAACCAAGTCCACCCTATAGAGACACAAGGGTCAACAGCATCTTTTATACATGAACATAAGCACCAGTTTGTTTCAATAGACCACTGGGCAGATCAAAACAGCAAATTAGTGAACACTAGAAGGATATAAAGAATGTTCACTTACTCGTTTCTTTCTAAAGCATTCTCCAGCTCCTTTGTGAAAAGACTTTTTTCACCTATCTTTGACCCAAAAATGAATTCTGTTGTAAAAGGTTGTGATTTAGGAGCACATATTCTAAAATAAATTATTAAATGACAAATAAAAAAAAATAAAATAATGAATAACACTAATTCCTAGTTTAATTTTGTATAAAGATATTAATATGGCCTTAGTTTACTCAAAGGAAAGAGAGAGAAACAAGCAAAATTTCAAGCAAAATTTCAGTCATAAAAACAGTTTGCATTTCTCATTTCATTTTACAGAATATAGTTTTCAGACATGAGCCATTCTACAAATGCTAGATATCAGGCTTAACAGATTTTACATTTCAGTAAATCTAAAGGACTCACCTTGGATAGTGCTGTGTCAAGTATTTTGTCACCTGTTGTTGACATCGATACTAAAAAGAAAATTGTTTAGCACAAAAATTCTGTCTATAAAACCCCTTTACACTGACAAGACATAAACTATAATACTCCATATAATACTATACAATATGATTTTACCTATTTCCAAGCGCACATCAGGGTACAACTCTTTAAGTTTCTCAGCAACACTGTCCGTTTGAATGCGAGCTAGCTTTAGGACAAAAGGAGATTAGACTAGTAAAACAATTGCATTTGCAGGCTGTAAACCCAGCCACCATAGAAACTGATTTAGTAAACGCACACATCTCTGTATTCATAGATGCAATCTAACCAATTAGTGTTACAACTACTTGGTTTAAGTAATCAAATATACATTATAAATTCAATGCACATGATATACCTTGGATGAACATCTAACAATACACTTTTTAAAAATTTGATTATATTTTTATTTATAATCAATTTATTTAGGATTTCTAGTCTTGTGTGTAGTCTAACACTTTTTTAGTTTTGTCATATGGCTCCATCTGTTTGAAAAAAAAAATCATATTTATGCTGATGCAAGTTTAAGAACCATATGAACCAGAGATATTTAACATTTAATTTAAAATCATAAAAATGAACAAAATTAATTCACATTAATGTATATAAACTAAACCCAAGTACAGAATCTTCAAAATATGTCTTCAGTTACTGAAAAATCTATTGAGTGCTATTGAGAATATGTATCAACTATTAAACACTTGACTAATTTCTTTTATGTATATAAAAGGTACTTACCTGACTTTTCCTGGTTCCAATACGGAGGACTCTACAACAGCTGTCTCCATCCTGTCAGAATATACAGAAGGACACAGTGATGATTTCCTTAGCCCCAGCTTATTTTGGACAAATATCCCTTTTCAATAAATCAACAAAATCTAAAAGCCAAATGATTACTGATGCACAGCCTCCTCTTACCCTGATATACTTAAAAAGTCCATCTGCCATAGCTTTTATGTAATTTGCGATAGTGATATGTGTTGGGTACTTGCTTTGAGTGAGAAAGTACAGAATGGCATAAAGATACATTGTCCCATTATCAAGGTAGGCATGTGTAGGATGTCTCCACCCCGTTTCTGCATTCTGTGATAAGGGTGCCGATTCACAATGTCCGTTACAGAAAAGGGAGGAGTGGAACATGCGGTGGTAATCTTTTAGAAACAAACCTATACTGAGTACATTTTCTTGATGACCGTCACTCAAAGACAATACTGCTAATAATATTAGCAGAAGCTTTCTATTTCTCACATGCATAGTTATACAAGTACAACCCACAGTGAAATTCTTTCTCTGCTTTTAACCCATTCAACAAGTGAATCAGTGAACTGCCGCCAACGAGGCGCCGGGGGGCCAGGTGGTACCCCAGCAGTTACCCTAGCAATCGGAATTCGAACCCCAACCCTCCGATTCCAGGGCCAATGCCCTAATCCCCTTTATTTTATGAAGATAGAATACTACTTTCACAACAAAACACAATGTATTTAAAATAACCCCTACCTTAATTTACACTTGAAAATACACCAAACCCCGTAACTGGAATGAAGTGTCCATTCATTTGTGAACCGATCCCTAAATTTTACCTTAAAAGTAAATTTATGGCATGAGTGTGAAACCCCTTGATTTTGAGGTTCTATTATTTAAGGGGCAAATTTTGAAAAGGGGTTTTACCCCTTAATCAACCTTAACATGTGCACTTATCTTCCTTATTAATTAAGGTAATTTAAGTAGTAAAATTAAGGGGTTTCATTTCGTAGTGTTTATAGCACAACATTCTTCAGAAATTTGCCTATTCTTTTGGAATCAGTTCATAGGTAAAGGAAGACCATTATTCTATTATTCATTAGCAATGAAGGGGTAATGACCTATATCATGGAACTTGTATAGTGTATATGGAAGATTCCCTTGTGTATTGTCCTCATGAAAATCAATGCATTATAAAAGCATCCACTAATTCAGCCCACAGCAGTCGATCTTGCCCACACATACATATATTAGTCTTAAAGCCACAGTAACACATACAGTCCCTTTATCAGTGCAAATCGGCACTGCAGTGGTCAAGTATAAATTACTGTGTTTTTTTTGTACTTGAAACCACACACACCTTACAAGTGAACCATAGATCATACATAAATCTTAGGGTAAAATGTAGAGTATGTCTTTTTAAATTGAGATTATTTTAACCGAGACTGACAGGTCTAACATTAAGCGACTGTAATTAGACTTGAAACACTTCACACTAATACAGTTTAAAGGGAGCTCGTCCACAGAAAACAGGAAAATGTTTCACTGAAACCACGAGATTGGCACGGATAAATAATACACCTTTCAAATGATAACGTTACCTGAGAAATTGCTTCTGAATTTACTTCTTCTACAGACATGCTCGCCACTTTAAAAATGTTCAGCTAGACACGAACGCGGTGCAGCACATTTTAACAGCACACGACTTTTAAATGAATCTTGTATCTGCGAGCATTGGGGCTGTGCTCTTTATTCGTGCTGTGAAGTTGACACAGATTTCCTGCAGGCCTCTTAAAATGGAAAAATCAGCAGAGACCGCATAAAACACGCTCCGCTCGGAAGAACCTTTTCATAATAAAACCCCCTCGTCCAGCTGCTTTCACAATAAAAGACAAGGTCTGAACAATTATCATATTAAAATTAATGTTAAATTTATTGTCAGTACATTTAAGTTAAATTACGTTCCATTGTGTATATTTAAGTTTAACCTAACTGAAATACAACTGGACTTAAGTACATTTAAGTTTAATTTACAAATTAAAAACAGACACAAAGCAAGGTGCTGGACCACCATAATTCACTTTAACAGCTTAGTACATTTGTGGAAGTCTCTGGAACTATGATGGAGGGATGGAACCCTATTCCAGGGCTGCCAACTCTCATTCAATGAGCGTGTGACACATGCATCTGACTGTCTTCACATGCTCTCACGCCATACCTCCGATTTCTCACTGAAAATCCAAATTCCTTATCGGATCTGGGCTGGCTATTGTACACACTCCTCTACGGCAGGTGGCGCAGCTAATGATGCAGCAGTCCTCGGCAAATGAGTAAGTGATGTAGGCCTACAGTCAGGAGGAGCCACAATTTAATTAATGTAACTGTGTAATGAAACAGTTGAAGTATCCAGCTCTGTTTGAGTAACAAATCATTTCAAATACATTTTGATTCTACAGAATTGGGTCAGTACTGGGTTTTTTTTGTTTTTTTTTGGGAGGGGGGGTAAGGAAGTTTTAGAGAGCTTTAATCAGAGACTGTTGAAAACTCAATAGCTTGTGTTATAAATGTTTTTGCGCCTTCTAAATTAAAGACAAATAAATAATAATAATAATAAAATACTAAAATTATTTTCTGGATATAAAAATTTTGAGACAAAATGGATATTTGTTCTGTCAAATAAAACCTGAGGCCTGCATTACGAAGCGCGATTACTGACTTATCTTATTTAGGTATAACTTCATGAGTAGATATACCCCACGTGTACTACGAAATTTGAATATGTTTAACCCTATATATTAGCAGCGACGCAATCCTACTCCGACCAGAATATGTACTTGCTTAAAGCGCGGTTCAGTGTAGCCCCGCCCATCCACGCATCATTTCTCCGCAGCCAATGGCGTGCCTGGAAGATCCGCGGGACGTCGGCGCCTGAATAGTGATTGGCTCTCTCCGCAGGGCGAAGGTTTTTAGAGACCGACAGAATATTTATCGTAATTTTTATTAAGTTGTTTTATTTTTATCCATATTTTTAATTACAAAGTAGTCCATTTGCACTGGCGAAGTGAGGCTTAAAATGGAAACCATTTCTCATATGATTTCCACGGGTAATTGGATTCCAAACACATCCCTATCTGGACATCCCTGGGAAAGCATGAGGGCGATTATGTGGATCGGAAATCAAACAAATATGACTGAAAGTAACAGCTTGTTTAATATCATTTATTGTATGTGTTTGGTCATGGATGATGATCATTGATGTCACTAGTGCCTCCAAAAATGGAAACTGGAAACTTCTATATAGAATGTCAAAATAATTTATTACTACAGTACGAATAAAATGTCCAGTATGCATAGTGTATATAATATAGTATAGTATAGCAGTATAGCAATTATAATTCTAATATGCACGAATGGCCTATCTGTTCCATGGTGTATTAGGATCCTGGAGAAAAGATGTTCAGGGGAATGCTTTAGAGATATGTTCATTATTTTTCCCACCAATATACAGACATGTCCCGCCCCCTACTCTCGAGTTTGCGCTCCTCTCATTTCCTCGGTACCGACGATAGGCAGGCTGCTCCTGAGAATGAGCTACCAGCAAATCTAAGCTCAGGGGGCGGATCTGCAGGGACACACACGAGTGGAACATATTAGCTCCTAGCAAATCTCAGTTCAGACCGAAAACGGGTGGGAAGAAACAACGCTGCTCTCGCGTGGTCTCCACAGTGGCAGTGTTGTGTTGGCCACTGACGCGCCGTGCGCTCAAGTCTGTTGTAGCCCAGTTTGAAGAACTGCTGTTAAATCAGCATTCACTGCTTCTACCGCTATGGAGATCACAGACTCTAACTGTAAGTACCCGCGTTTCTTATTCTAGTCTTTCACAGTTACATATACTTCAGATTAAGCCTACACTGAGTGTATAAACTTCCTGTAAACACATGATATTTGCTAACTGAGATCTAATTTTAAACGTGTAATTACATTATTGATCTGGCATTGCAGATCAACATACAGAAATAACCTAACAGTCAGCAGACAATGGTGATGAAGAAAATGGGGTCTTCACCTGGTGGGCCCTACCTGCACTACATGTCAATGATGCAGTATTCAAGCAATCTGCACACATTTTCACAGCATGTAGTCACTGTGAATGTTCACATGAGTGACACCCCAGCAACTAAAATGAAACCAGCTATGGGAACCTCAGCACCCCGCCCCCGTTTTCTCTGTTGAAATCCTGAGTGTTCTGTTTCAGTCATGACAGTGAAGATGTACACTTGGAAAATAAGTTACACAGTGGACAGTTATACTAATCAGCAGATCGGCAGACTGATAGTTGGGCTGTTGGGCAAAGGGATTCTAAAGGGTTCACAGCTTGGGCATGTGGTTGTAGGAAAGAATCTTTAATTGGTGTGGAGTTTCTGGAAGGTTTAGAAAGGTTTTTCACACTTCGGGCAATCAAAAGTCATTTTGTAGTATTACACTAGAGTACCCTAACGTTTTAAGATAGTAGATCTCTATGGACCAACCAAGTGTCAGTAATGCTTAGTCCTTTGTCCTACCTATCAGTTCCTCTTTTCTATCCCAGTGTAGTTTTGAGCCAACAGTGAAAAAGTGAAAAGTCTATTTCTGACCTGAGTGAAAACGGCCTTGCATCTCATCCGGGAAATCCGTTCTGGGTTCAACTCTGTGTTTGTTGTGTATATGCCAGGAAAAAGCAACGCATCCAACAAGGGCTGGTTACCCTTTTTAGTTTCTGAATCATTTGGAACTTCCTTTTGGGTGTGCAGGCGTTTCTCCTTTGCAGAGGTGAGTCCGCTTAGATGTGTGGAAGAAACCCACATCGTTACCTTTGATCACATCAAAGAGTGTACAGTTTCAGTTCCTTTGATTGTGCTCTGAGCACTGATTTTTAACCTTAAATGGTTTTCCATAAATGAAAAGTTTATGGCTATTAACTTTGCCATGTCGCGTACATTACACCTCTTTTTGTCTCCCTTGCATTACTCAGATACACTGTGTGTAAGTGCGATTGGGCATCCTGTCTTGCACTTTTGTGGTCATAGGATGTATCATATTTTAGCTTCGCCTTCAGGGGGTGCAGATTAAGTTCAAACTAGTTGTCTTTTTTACATGAGTTAGAAATACTGTGATGGGGAGAGGGTGCAGTAACCATAGTAATGCTAAGCCACTAACTGTGTAATATTTCAGACAGTATATAGACTTTAAAACCTGGATCTCTTTAGATCTTCACATTCATACATCCCATATACAAAACGGTGTACATTGAATGGGTCTCCAATGGCATTTCACAAGAAATAATTTCTGTAACCCATATAGAATATAATGTACTGACATATCTAACCCTTTTGCCAATAATATGCCATTCTACAATGTTTTTTGTAAATGTGTACTTTTTCTTTATGTAAATTCTTAAATCTCTACAAAATTCTGTTAAAAGAATACATTTTTATGACATTTTCCAGCACCATTAGTACTTATTCTAGTGCATTTTATAGCATTTTGGTATTCGACTAGATGTGTCACAATATTAGAATTTTGATACCAACACTCAAAATTATTAATACTAATAAAACACGGTAAGTAATTAAGTAAATAAATCAATAAATAAAACCATCATACTGTTTTTAAAACAAAAAATAAATACAAAAAAAGATACTTTCTTAAGTGTATGTCTGCAAGTCCTTTTAAAATTAGCCTATGCTTGAAAATAAAACTTCCTAAATAGATCTTGGGTTAAAAACATGTTTCCAGGAAATCCTGTAATTGCTGTAAAACTTTACATGCACACATCACATTTATTAAAAGGTTGTTCAGTGAATTTTTCAAAATGTTGGCAAGACAGCAATATTTAAAAAACTGAACTATATATATTTTAGGCATCTCCACATTCCACATCAATTTTGCTTTGCAATATATGACTTTGGACTAATATAGACTTATTGTCTGTTTTTACATGCCCTGCATATTGAAATTGTACAGGCTAAGTAAAAAGTTTTTTAAGATTATTTGAGATCCTTCTACAATTATAGATGTCGAAAAGGCACATTCTGTGAAATCTGGTTGATAGTGACTGAACCCATGCAGGAGATTTGCACTAATGCCTTCTCCTCCACATGGCACACGTCTATAAATATACCCACAGTTGGAGAGAAACAAAGGCTCCGCTCATTTGCAGCCTGAAGCCCTGATCCACACAGGCCTTACAGTGTGTCTTCCACTGGCATTCCTCAGCAGAAAACATCAGCCGCCGAGAGTTGCTCTTCTACTGAGGTCTTTACGGGTTAGTGAAGGACAAATAGTCTTTGTTTTCTGATTGGTAGCCCCTCTTTGACTCATGTCCTCAAAGAGAGGAAATCAAAGCAAAACATCAGAGGGGTTTTCTGCAGATTACTGACCAGTGTGTCAAAGTCTTAATAAGAATAGGTCAGATTCAATAGGAGGCTGGACTGGTGATGTTGGAAGTGCTACTTCCAACAACACCTCTTATGCCTGAGTGCCAGATGAAACAAACTGAAATGTGACTTAGCCAGGTATGAACTTTTTCAACTGCAAGCCAATGATTTGATTGTTAATGAAATACCCTAGTGTTTCCCAATCTAATGACTTTCTACATCTGTACAAAGTCCTTCATGTCTCTAAGTCTCCTTTATGTCTTTAGTGTATAGTGTATACCAAGACTATATAGACTCCTCTGGTCTTTAGTATATAGTGTGTTACAATGGACAGTACATTCAACATGTTTCTTTGTACTTTTGTGTAACCTAAGCAGTTTTTGGTTTTATCCAGCCGGAACAATACAAAAAAGCACTTCAGGTTATTTTATCTTTATCTTTAGCTGGTAATCATAATATTAATCTTTAGCTGGTAATCATAATCATGACTGGACATGTCATAAAGTTGCTCTTAACTTCAACACTATATCATCCTTGTCATATTTGTAATATACCAGGTGATTTTTTTTTGTGCATTATTTCATTATGATTGGGCCAAAAGTAATAATAAAACAATATTTTTTACATGTAAAATAAATGCCTTGTGCAGATGAGTTTTGTTACAATAGAAAAAAATATGAAATATGTATTTAATGACAAGACCCTCTTCTATTGATGAATCGAACTCAGTCCTGTAGATGTGGTCCAGTTGCTTTTATGTTCATAGTGTGAGTTTGTTTGAAAGGGAACTCAGTCCACTTCTGCTTCACACTTTAGTCTCTTGACATTCCCCCATTCTTGGGAATTTTGTCCTGTACATGGTTAAAGGTAGGGATGCACCAAATAGCCGGCCACCAAAAATTGCCAAAAATGCATTTTCGGTTTTGGCCACATTTTTTTTTTTTATGCGACCGAAACAGTGATGCCGCAATGAACAACCACAACCTGCACGCGCCAGATTGGATTAGAATCAACATACGGAACACCATTTGTAAGCATGGAATGGCGAAATTTCTAGTGGGGGGGTGCATCCACATAGACTTTCTCAACGTCAGGATTAATGAATCATATCAAATCAAAACATCGCGATGGAATACAGAAGAGGCCAGACACTTCCAGCACACCCACTCTGTCTGTGGCGGAAGTTTTTGAAAAGACAAGAAAGTTTTCCAGTGATTATGGGCTGTGCCAGTCTTTGTTTTAATATACAATTTTGTTATTGGCCTGCAGAGAATGTTATCTTTTTTTAAAGCACTTGTTCTGAATGCACTCTGCTCATGCACATCATTCAGAATAATAAAATGCACTTGAATTCACTAGTTTTATGAGATAAGACATTTAATTGTATAATATTTCAGCTGCTTTGCTATTTTATTTTGAGTGGGGTCAAGTAAAATATTTTATTTCAAATTTAATTTTATATTGTGCATACTTTCATGGTTTTGTTACAGATTTATTCAAATGAACCATGAAAATTAATTTATGCAATTTCAATGTTTGGTTCAATAATTTCTTTCGGTGTTTTGGTTTTCAGCCATGTGGTTCCTTCATTTTCCTCCCTAGTTAAAAGCTCTACCAAACGTCTACATTATCCACAAAGATCTATGCTACTGTTTTTCTTTAGCTGATGGAGAGCATTCACTCTAAAGTCTCATGCGGACGCTAATATTTAATTTCTGAAAATTTTTGTGGCCATGCTGATGGGGAAGTTATCAGAGGTTGACAGGTGAGGTAGTCTGTTTGGTACAGGTTGTGTGTAAAATGTGTGAAATGAGATTCTCATGACTACATAACTTAGATCTCATGACTGCAGTACAGAATCAAGATGTGAGCCAAGCCCTGAACTGGCCATAAACATTTGCTTATTCTTAGAGGTTCAACGTGATGCATTGACCAGACGAGAGTCCCTTTTAAATACTGAAGCAAGAAGTGAGATCACGTTTTAGCATCATGTACATTTATGTTTGATTATTCACATGTTAAAAAATCTCTCTTTTCCATTCATATTTTTCTTCCTATAAGTGTCTGCTCTTGTCTGAATGTGGACCCCCCACGGGACAACCTCAGGGGACCAGTGTGGCTAAAGGCCCAACCTAAGGGTGGTAGAGGGGTAGGTGGTGGGCTCTCCTGGTGTTTGCTAGTCTTGCCTGCCTTTGGCGGGACCAGGGCGGCGCATGTGGGGGATCAACTGTGCATCTAAGAGTGTGGCAACTTCAGTACAACACACAGGGACTGGAGCTTGTGGAACACACAGGGGGTTGGGTCCACGTTGTAGCCAGCTGTGATGTCAGCACGGAGACAAAGGGAGCACCAGGGAAGACATCCCTTGGCGCTGGCTCATGAGCCAATGTGCCTGATGCCGGCACAGGCGCCCATGTCTACAGGGCTGGCACAGGTGCATGGCGTCGGCATTCTCTGGACAGGGTGGATGTCTGCTTCCTGGGTGCAAGCGTGGGAGCCTGTCTGGGGACCAGCACTGGGACCAGAAGAGCACCAGAGAAGATGTCCCTCAGAGCCGGCTTGGGAGCCAGTGTGCCTGACATGGGCACAGGAGCCTGCATCCTTGGGGCTGGTGTGGCCACGCTCTGGATGGACATGGCAGCCTGCTTCCAGGCTGCAGGAATGGGAGCCTGTCTGTAGGCCATGTCCCTCAGAGCTGGCTCAGGAGCCGGTGTGCTTAGTACGGGCACTGGAGCTCCCCACATATACCAGCGAATGGTAGCCTCTAGCGGCCGCTGGCCGGGGCTGTTAAAGTTCAGAGAACCGCAACCTCATCAATGCTTCAAGGAGCATCCCTTAAATTGGTACAAAACATTACCATTATGTGAAGGTTCCTTAAACATTGTTTTTTAGGGTAACAGAAATAGTTCTTATGTGGCATTGCTCTGAACCCTTGGTAACAGTATCTCAAGAATTGTAGACAGGTTTGTGGAGATGGGGGAGACCTGATTTTTTACAGTATGGAGATTACAGATCTGATATCATGAAAATATAAAGACAAATATCTTTGGAGTTTTTACAGTTCCAAAGATCCAAACATCATCAAGAGCAGACCCGTTAACTGCAGGCTAGGAGCAGCTGACTCTTGGTTTAAGAGTGTGCTGGTTGAGATTTTATATCTGTAATTTATCCAGAAGACCCATAAAATGTTTCACCACTGTACAACACGGCCAAGTGTTTGGAAACCTGCTTCGTGAACTATGGAAAACCCCACCCAACATAAATAATCAGTTCAACTCTGCTGGACTAATGGAGCTGTTTAGCAATATTTAACTCTGTCAGCTAGCTAATGAGGAGCAAATGTGTGTCGTCTGAGAAAATGTGTGTCATCCTAGTTCTGCAAGGCTGTCGCCTTTCATAAAAATGTAGGATTACTAAATGTTTGATTTAGTTTCCACAGTCTTAAAAAGACTTGGGCATTGTCAGTTTTCATAGATTGCAGTATGTGACACAGCCTCCAAAAGACATAATGAGATTAAGTATTTTATGCAGTTTGAGGTAAGTCAATTTTTTAAATTAAAAATTTAAAAAGAAAACTTGCCAGAAACCAAACATGCCTTGGCTAATTGACTACAGTCTCAGCCTGACGCGTCTCAGCCAGACCTCCCATATCTGTAAAGCCTGATACAGAAAGAGAGACGCGACCTGACCTCTCAAATGCGGGGGATTGGAGAAAGGCTTGTGAACCTCTCTACATTAGAACCAAAGGATAGCAGGTGCACACTGATCAGGAATTGCACAGACATGGATGCACACTCTAATCTTGAAACCGACCCCAATGTCTTGAGGATCTTAAAAATCAACAAACAACAGCTACACTGTTCCCACCCTAAGGAACTTTCCTTGAACTACTCCCAGTCAACAGACATGTCGCAACTACACTCCACCATCTTTGCATCATCGTATCTAGTATTTCCTAAAAAAATGGATTCATCTTCTGTAGGGACTTCACTTCCACACTCTACAACTGACAGCCCCCATGTCAAACCTGTGAAGCGACGTGCACTTCTGCCACCTACTCAAGATGCCCTTCCTCCGTGTCCCCGCCCTCCTGTAGGTAGGGCTCTCTGTCCCCTCCCACAATGCCAGCAGCTTCAGGATGCAGCCATCATTAGTGAGGACTGATATCTGAAAGGTCTCTGCTACAGTAGTGTTAACACTTTTGATGGCTCTCAGGACACGCCGGGACCTTTTTCAGTAATTCCACTAGTAATTGGGAACAGGGTAAACAGAGTGCACCCAGTTTGTGGGGTCAACTGGTAACCGCTAACTTATGCTGTATTCTATGCAAGCCACAATCTGTATGGGCCCCTCCCACACTTTGAAGTCTGCAGCCTTGAATATCCGGTCACTAAACTTTTAGTCAATGATTTTATTACAACATTCAAGACTGATTTTATTCTCTTAACTGAAACTTGGTTATATGACAGCTGCTTTACATTTGTTCTTAATGAAACAGCCCCCCCAAACTTTAACATTTTTAATGTCTCTCGTGTGGGCAGTTATCATTGGGTGAATGTAGTTCTTTTGCATATCTCTGCAATGTCTACAGACCACCAAAGTACTGTCCTAATTTTATAATTGCAGGTGATTTTAATATCGATATTGACATTCCCAATAACAGTACTGCCAAAGACATTGCTGCCATTTTTGACACTTTTGAAGTCACTCAGCATGTGACCGGCCCCACACGTACCTGAGGTCACACACTGGACCTGATTATCAGTAAAGGCCTTAATGTTACTTTTGTGAATGTCTTAAGTGTGGCTCTGTCAGACCATCACTGTGGTTTCTCTGATGCGTATATTTGCCCTATATTCCAAACTGGAAAAAAGAGGTACATTAATGAAAATACCAGGGCTGTCCTTATGGAAACCATATATATGACTCCAAGTGTAATAGCAGAATCTGTTAATGAATGTCTAAATGTTCAGGGCCCTTGATGCTATTGCACCAACCAAGGCCAAAACTATTTCTGGTAAACAGAAATCGCCATGAAGAAAGTTCTCTGCTGTAACTAATCAGAAGAGAGAGTGTAGGAAAGCAGAGCGTCGCTGGAGGCAAGCTAAAAGTTTACGATGACATTTTTAAAGTGCGTTTCCACAGATACAACCTTGAATTGGGCAGAGAATATTTTAATAAACTTGAACATTTAGGACAAGACGTTTGGCCAGACCATTAATTTAATGTTTGCAGATGTCAACACCTATAAGTTGTCCAGGTATATCCATAGGAACGTCTAACAGACTGGCACTTTCATGTCTGGATTTTGCGCTCCGTCCATAGTTCAGGTAATCTGACCCCCACTCATTTCCCCAGGGTCACAGCGACTTCAAAATTTCATCTTCAAAGCTCCTGCCCCCTACCCTTTCAGTTTTGTGGCCTGTTGGTTGTCTGTAATTGACTCCACCCAATAAGATGTCATCCACTGAAACAGTCAACAGTAAATTATGCCAACCTTCTGGTAAGAACATGTGTCCTCAGTGTGCCCTTGAGTGGGGCTCACAAAAGCCTCTTCTATGTGCCTCTCCCGCACGTGTGTGCATGTTTAGGGGATTAGGGCGTGTGACGCCCACCCATATCATAGAACTCCAACAGCTGATGAAACTCTTTAGGGAGGGTGTAGTCTTCAAGGCCTACATTCAAGGCTGGTTTATACTCATTACATGTAGTTTTATGATTTACCTAAATGTTTACATTTAGCCATTAATAAGTTCAATATAAACTTTTTGGGATCAACTTTTTTTTATTATTTAAATTTAATTCAAATAAATGTTTGAATGTTTACTTTTTTTTTTTTACTAATAATGAATGAATGTGAAGCAATTTGGGTAGAATTTTGGCAATCTACCACAAAAACAACCATTTAGAAGTATTAGCATCAGCAATGTGTCTTACTGAAGGTTTTTTGTAGCTAAACTCTTTCAAATAGTTATTCTCATTTATAAAAAAGATTCTGTTGAGACCCATCCTTAAGTGGTTCTTCCGAGTAACTACTCCAGTGAACCTCACAGATTTTCAGAATTGGAACTGTGAGTTAAAACCAAGGGTAAAGGTAGTTTTGCTGAGCTAAGACATCCAAGTAGACAGAAAATGTATGCTGATGGTGTCCGTTAAATCTTTGCTAAACAAGCTATAGATCAAAAATCTGATTCAGAGATTAATCATGTTCATTAATTTTCTTAGTTGAATGCAATTCAAGTTTGAGAGGACAGAGTAATAAGGAATTGTGGGTTGGGGGAACTGACAGCGTGTCATATTTGGGAATCATAAGCGTAGAGGAATAGGAAGCAGAAGGTTGGCGATGATAGAAACTGCTTTCGTCAGCCCAGACAGGAAACCACAGCTGCAGGACATATCCTCTGACCCACAATGCCAGCGCCTCTGGACACCACAGCTGCTTTCAACTGCTTTGCCCCATGAATGTGTTGTGTGTGTGTGTGTGTGTGTGTGTACATGTGTGCAAGTGAGCAAATGATTGTGCTGTGTTTTTGAGTTCTCCACATTGCATTGTCTCCTTTCCTCCAGAGTGATCTCACTGTCTAATTTTGGCCTTCATAATAGTACATTGTTGATGGAGACCTCAGTATGGGTTGTTGGTCAAGCCATTTCTCTGTAATAATGCTTGTTTACACAGCTATCTTGTACTTTCCGCTATAGATAGACTTTAAAAAGACTCAGAATGTCTTTGCGATTCTAAATGTCAAGGGATTTTATGGTGGTTTGGGAAATTTTGATTATAGTGCGTAAAGGCCTTGCTGAAGTGTCTTCTTGTAGAGAGTCAGCAGAACAACTGGGCTAAGAAAATCAACAACATAATTCTGTTCGATTACAGAAATTTTGGAGTAATTGATTGTTTCCATATGATTGGAGAGCAGGAGGGATGAAATATTTTGTACAATTGGCAACCCAGGTTAGGCTTGCTAAACACTAGTGTGTGTGAGAGCAGGGGGTGGAGTTTGGGGAAGGTATGGATATAACAAGTAAATACTAACGTGCAAATTGCTTGCCTAAATATTTGCATGTTTCATAAACTGCTTAATGTCACTATGTAATATCAAATAGACTTATGATATGCTGTCGTTTATAAGAATGGATAAAAGCGCATCAGATACTGCATAATTACATCTATTTGTTATTTCTTAAAGTGGTTCATGGCAAATTTGTATAGTGGTTATCATGCTGCCATGTTAACTACAGTCTCTATGGAAAACTCAGTATTCTGGTCTCATTTGGTATGCTGTTAAATGCCACTCTAGTTCTAGTTAAGCTGGTCATTAACAACCTGCATACCAGCATCAAAGACATGCTGGTCTTGCTTCTATACCACCATGCTGATCTATGCTGGTTTATCTAACAGCCTTAGCCTCTTAACTATAGTGCAAAATATCACACACCAAACGTGTAATGGTCAAGGCACTATGAGTTGGGTTTACTCTTTAACAAATCAGTGCTTTAACTTCTCTAAACCTGACCTAGATTCTGATTTAGGTCAGCATGAGCCAGACAGTAGACAGGGTCTGAGGGGTCCGGTCCTGTGGGAATGGGAGTTCCTTGGAAACCGGACGGGTGACTCCTGCATCCAAGTTAAAGCATGTACACACACACACATACAATGATCCTCTGGAGAGCAGCAGGCGTGGAGTTGTGATTGCACAGTACTCAATACAAAAACTGTGATATCCTTCTCTCTGCCCTCTGAGCTTCTGGCCCCATTCACCTTCCTCCTATCTCTTTTTGGGCTGACACACACACACAGACACACACACACCCAGACACACACACACAGACAGACACACACACACAGACACACACAGACACACACACACACACACACACACACGTATTCACATGCATACATACACACTTCCACTTCCTTCTCTCAAGGAGAGAGGAAAACGGTGTCCAAAGGAAACCCGTTGTCCATTAAGTGCTCTCTTAAAGAAAAAATAACAAATTAAAGAATGATTGTGTCCTTGGAAATAAGATCTGGCAGTGGGAGTCCTCAGTGCCTGATTGCTGTAAAAATCTCATTGAAAAGCTCTCTGGAGGTCTATGTCATGCAGCTGCAGACTGAAGAGCTTTTAAACAGTGAATTCAATCCCAAAAATAGCTATTTTAAATAGAAATTTTTGAAGTGTAGATAATCTACAACCCCACTCCAAAGAAATTTTCCTGAATATGCAAAACTGCAAATTCTTCTTTCTAAATGAAACTAAGTGCCTTTTTTTGCACATAAAAGTCAAAAAGATGCTTATTTTGATGGATTTTTGGGGAATGATTAAGTAATGATTTTATTTAAAACTTTATATAAGAAGTTTTTTTCTAAAGTTTTAAATAAAATATATAAAATTGGTTGCTGACTGTTATCTTCCCTTCTCAGATCCTCTAACAAAAACAGGGTGGAATGAGGAGGAGTGAGAAAAGGAAGGAGGGGTGGTTAAAACAGTGAGAAATTAAAGCATACATGGCTCAGCAGATAAAACTGTAGTGAAGAGGGGCTAAAAGAGGCAGAAAGATTACAATCGGTTAGCTGCTATGTGCATTAAGACTGCAATTTGCTGGAGTTCAGCTGTGTCTGGCAGTGAGGATTATCACAGGACTTACGACTGCATGTCATTTTTGGAAAATGGTGATGTCTTCACAGTCCTCAGCCATTGAATCTGGTGAGATTGCTTGCTTTATTTTCTTGGCAGCTTGGAGTTGTCTCAGAGAAGGGAGCTTCACTTGTGTTCCCATGACATAGTACAATAATGCTGAACTGGAATCACCTTTCTGTAGTTCATGAAGTGCTGATAGGTTTGTCCTGGATTTTCATGTCCTTCAGTGACCTGTTTGATTGTGTTTATATTTATGAACACACTTCTGTGTGGATGTGCCTTGATGTGATTTCATGATTTACTTTAAAGTGGTTCTGTGACTTGTATTTCCAAGAGAGTTGGGGTCTTTGTTTTGGGTTATGGTCAGAAGAGAAAAGGTATGCTTCTTATTTTTTTGTGTTTTGGCCTAATGAGACAGATAGAAGTGATAGTGCACAAGCAAAAGGAAACCTTTACATACTTCATTATTTACATTGTCCAAGAGTAACAGTCTTTAGATCAGAGTAGGAGGTACAATGCAGATTTTTATCTCAAAAGAGAATAATTTTCTGTCTTTCTTTACCAGTGTCTAGGTGTGGTGTGGTGTGTAGTGTCGTGTTCGCATGTGTCACCCTGTATTGCATTCTCATTGATTTGCATCTAACCTTTAACTGATAATGAAATCTCTGTTAACACTTTGACACTTTACCAAGCAGGATTTCTGAGTTTTGTCTGATATTTAAGTTCGAAGTCATGTTCAATAGAAAAAGAGCTTTAAAGATATAAGAATGGATCTATTCAGCACCAAAGAGAGATCAACTGTTGTTCAGCTGTAGTCTCTGTATAACTTTTGTCAGTCCAAAATACTAAGAGTGTGTTGGATAGGTGAGACCAAACACTTGCCACAGGTGAGCAGGGCCAAGGATCAAGAATGTATAGAGTAATAACCAATTGGAGGAAAAGAGGCTTATGTAGAAGTTATCATTACATATTTGAGAAAAGTTTTTGGTTTCTACAAGAACTGTTCAGTAGCACCATTAAAAGAACCAAAAACATTTGTGATAAGTTATATGCTTGTTCAGATGATTTGTGTTTTCGAAATTGCTTGGAGTGTTTTGGTTAAATAAAACCTGTTCTCCCAGAATACGTTTGACAGGATGGGACTTGAACATCTATAGACAGTAAATGAAAGATGATAGAAATCTCTTGGAATGTTGATATTTTGAGAAAGAACTATATTATCAAGCCCTGTTTCAGGAGAAAATCATGAGGAAAAACTCAAATCATTATCAAAATCCTTCCAGGCATGCTTCCTGACTATGACTAAATTCAGGGCTAAAAGACCAACATATTTGGATCACCTTATATATGGAGTTCAAGTGGTTCAGCCATGCCTATTGCTAAAACAAGCACATAGCCATGCAACCATAGATAAATATTTTCAGTGTAATGGGTCATATTATTTAAAACAACACTCTCATAGGATGCCACCTTTGCCATAAATGAGTTCCTGACTGATCTGCCCAGTCAACTCTAAGTGTAATTACTTTGAAACAGTCCGGCAGGAACAGCCTAGCCACAAGACAGCATAAAACACAAAAGGATGCTGATCCATCTTTGCATCACCAACTATAGAACTCTAAACTCCCTCTGGAAATAACATTAACAAGAAATATAGGGAACTTCATGAAATGGGTTTCCATGACCGAGCAGCCAAACACAAGGAAAGCTCCACTATGTGCAATGTAGGCATGCAACGGTACTCTGTAAAATACCGGACTGTTCGGTACATGCCGTACGGTTCGGTACGCCCTTGTGTACCGCGGTAGTTCGGTTTTGCACTTCCTTTGGAAATGGTGCTTAATGCTTACCATACTGTTAAGCAGCAAGCGCCAATGAGCGAAAGCCCTCCACTGAGAGTTAATGTCCAATGAGAGAAAGTTCCCCCATGTTGTAAAAGTTGCTCAACGTCACCTCTGTGTCCCAGGAACTTCTGTTGTGAGAGAATTTTCTCCACTGCAGGACACTGCAGAATTTTCTCCACTGACAGTGTTTGACAGGCTTATCTTCTTACAGAAGAATTTTATAATAGCAGAGGAATAAATACATCATGCCCATAATGGCAATAATAGATAGTCGTGAATGTAGCTGAAGTATGTTTACTCTGACAACTGTGTTGTTTTAGAGCACTTTTAACATTTTTTTAATATTTTGTAAGTTTGAATTTTATACATGTATACATATTTTAATCGTGAGCAAGAGGCAGTTTATTATTTGTTTTGTTGTGTTATTATTTGTAGTGTTATATTACTGAGCACAGTGTTGCTGGAATTTGTTCAAAGTAAAGATATAATTTTGGGAGAAAAAACATTGTTCTCTTTATGCCCAAAACATGTACCGAAACCGAACCGAAACCGTGGCCCAAATACTGAGGTACGTACCGTACCATGGGATACCTGTACCGGTGCACGCCTAGTGCAATGCCAAGCACTTGTGTGTTTTTTAAACTTTCTTAACAGTGTAACTAATGTTAACTGTGCACAGTTTTAGAAGAATGCTGACATATGAAATCAATTCAGGTCGTGCCCCTGTGGCCTGTTTATTGCATTAAGCCATGTTTGGCTTGTTTTGCTATGTTGCTGGCTGCTGTATTTTTCAGCATTGAAAGCAATTAACAACTTCTCTTCCACAGATGCTCAGACTTCTGTAGAACTGTGTTACCGTATAGCATAATTTTTATTTTTAGCACTGTTACGAGGCTCTTTTAAATGCAGCTGTGTCCAGGTGTTTTAATTATATAATCATCTCAATTTCTACTTGTCACTGATCCATCTTGCATTTTTCCTCAGCCATGGAGCACCTGGTGAAGGAGTTGAACCTGCTGTTGAAGCTACTAGAACATGAACACGTGAGCTCTGCTACTGCAGAGAAAGTGAGCGTGGTCAGAAACTTGTTGGGGCAGCTACAACCATCAGGTAAACACACACACACACACACACACACACACACACACACACACACACACACACACACACACACACACACACACA
>JBBJLR010000024.1:5941548-5954671 GCA_037577145.1 Brachypetersius gabonensis
GCTTTAGAAAAGGGTGTTGTGTTTTGACATTGGGGAACATGGAGGAAACGTTTGTGAAATGTGTTTAAGCATTTGAGAAAAACTGTAATATGCATTTAAGATGTATAAATATGTATTCAAAAGTCAGTCTATTCTGAAAGTAAATAGTCCTTGTAGGTTCAGACTGCTGTAGGCTGAATTGGCAGATATACAGAAATGTTTTTTATGGCATCACAAAAACAATGTGTTTAGAAGGAGTTGTTTTTGCAGCTCCTGTCATGTGCACATGGGAGAGAATGGAACATTCAAAAACATTTAAGGGTTTTTAATTTCTGTCTGTAACTTTTTTATTAAACAAAAAAACAAATGTTCACTTAACACTGTCATTAATAAAACAGTTAAAGTAAATTGTGCTTATTGTGCCCAGCTGTTTTTAGGCACTTTGAAAAGGAGACTCCACTGTATGCACATATTTGTGTGGTCTTTAATCTAGCATTCATTATTTAATTTATTAACTATTGGACAAACTCGTATCCTGGTTGAAGACTAACCGATGAAATAATTTTTTTTTAAACTTCAGTGTGAATAAGTGGGGCTAAGCTCTAATAGGCTGATTATATGGACTGTTTTTCAAGCTGAGTTTCTATATGTGAATGATACCAAACAATGCTCATTTATTTAAAAATGCAAGAAATTCATGTTTGTAAAGAACTTTTTATTTTTCTCTAAAGAAAAAAAGATTTCTCTAAAGAACATTTTATCTCCTTTATTCCCTCAGTAGCCATATACTGCACTTTGTAGTGCCTTCATAGTCACAACATTGTTACAAAAGCTGGCACAAATGTTTGAGTGATACCATGAGTAAGTACATGGTGTGTGTGTTTAAATATTTTTAAAGCCTTCACATAAACTTTAATTTTTCTACCTATTCATATGAATGTTTAAAAAGGTTTTTAACTTGTTACACTTTAGGGAAGTGAAAGTGGCTGTAATATGGCAAGCTCTTTTTGACACCTTTATCTGTAAAAGTGAAGCACCCCCCACCCCCTGCGTTATTATGGTGCATCTTCACCTTTCACTGTTCTCTTTCTTTCACTTTCCTCCCCTCATTTATCTAGTGCATATGCTGCAGACAGGTGCTGATGATAGAGCAGGTGTAACAAGAGATTTATTGATTTAATCAACTCCTGTTGAGCAATAATTCTTAGTATGGAAGCACATGCCCCCGGTAAGGCACATGCCCACTCACTTGTTCCACTGACAAATGATGTAGAGACGTTGATGTTCTTTCCTCTCACCACCGGGAGCAGAAGAAAATGTATACGAAAAGGGCTTCTTAGAAATAAACTGCAGTCATCTCACTGAATCCTGTTCTTCTTTTTCCAAGAAATACTGAGCACACAATTTTCCTGTTGATATAACATTTTAATGTCTAAAAAGGAACATTTACAAGAGAAGTTCAAAAAGATCTTACTTTAAGTGTTTAATTGCAGTTTTTTATTCAATGTTATTTTAGGCTGTTTTATTTCTTCATATAGTCATACTGTAAATATAAGCCATTAAATTGATTTGAATAAGTGAGAAGTCATTTTGGAGCATTTCTATTCAAATTGTCAGGAAAATGTTATAGTGTAAATGGCGGCTGTTACTTTAAAACTATGAAATCAACAGACAAACAAACAAAAATGGTTTTGTTCTGACAGCAACAATATATAAAGGAAGCTCAGCAGAAAACGTGGTTTGTAAATGATGGTTAGGATGTTCTGTGGGAAGACTAAGATTCTGACAGTTACCTACATAAATAACAGTTTATGTCAGACTTTGAGAGAAACTATTACTTGACCTTTATTTGCATCAGAGTGACATTTAAGTGTGTGCGTGTCTGTGTGAAGTTAAGCGGGCCTCTGTGTGCCTACAGGATGGCCTTGTGGCAACTTGTTCTCCCTTTCACTGGGGCTTGTGGGGGCTTGTTCCATGGCTTTGACAGCTTTGCAGTTCATAAACTCCTGTCAGCTCAGGTTTACACTTGAATGCATTGAAACTTTACACTCACCCTTAGAGATCAGTGCAGCAATCTACAGTTGTTCTAACGGAGAGAAAAGCTGCTGATAACTGATAAACTACTGGTGACAAGCCATTATCTGATATTAGCATCCTTTTGACCTTGCTCACCTCATCAAGACACTAAGTTTAAAGTTCAATTACAGAACAATATAAGTTCACATTGTACCACTTTTAAGTGCTCCTGTGTGGATGTTCTGATTCTAAGGTTATATTTCAAATCCTTCTTGCGTTATGTATAAGATCATACTACATTCTCTAAAAGAAAAGTGCCACTGGGAGGTCTTATAATAAAAGCAACATTTCCCAACCTGGGTCCTAGAGGTTTACTGTCCTGGTCTCAACACACTTGATTCAATTGATCCATTACTAAAAAGTGCAGGGTAGTGGGCCTTTCAGTGAATGGTTCTTAGAAGAACTGTTTTCGCTTGCTATGCAAATGTAAAGAGAGACCCACATAAAATATGTAAATATGTATGAAATAAACCATAGTAATCATTTTATTAGACTTTTAATTAAAATACATTTTTGAGTTTATCACTATTGTAATGTACACAGAAAATACTTTAGGGAAAAAACAAACAAAAAATGAAAATCAGTATCACAGAGTACAATGGATAAAGGATCTCCTCAAAAATACTTGTAACACAGTCAGGTGTAACTAATCATCTTCTACATTGTATGTCAAGTTAAATGGCGTCCACTTGTGATCTGTTATTTCAGCTTGGAGCATTCCAGTATTTTGTGGTGGAACTGAAAGCAAAGAATCAACTAATGGGTGGCAAGACACTGTCTCGGGGCACAAGTCAGGAGATGGATACAAAAAAATCAGTCTTTACCAATCACTAAGAGTGCAGTAAAGTCTATAATTAAAAAGTGGAAAGTGTACAACTAGTGGACACTGGTCAGCGAGGCTACCAAAAGGTCTATGGCAACTTTGAAACAGTTACAGATATTTATGGCAAAGAGTGGTCATTGTGTACGTGTTACAAGTGCTCCACGAATGTGGCTTGTATGGGGGTGTTGCAAGAAAAAAACACATTCAATCAGAATGCACCTTGAGGCCAAGAAGAAAAAATGTGTTATGCTCAGATCAAAATCAAACTATTTGGCCTCAACACCAAGCTGTACATCTGGCTGAAAATCAATACATCTCACCATTCAAATAACACCATACCTACAGTAAAGCATAGAGGCGGTAACATACAGTTGTGAGGGTAGTTCTTTGTAACAGGAACTAGGGGATTTTTTCTGAACCGTTGTTATGATATGTTTCACTTGGATGTTATAAGTTGCATTGATTAAATACAGCTGGAATTTATATATTTGTGTGTGTGTGTGCATTTCAGGACACAAAACAACAAAATGTGAATAATCTGAAAAGAGTGATGTCTAATTCTGTAATCTATTTTTATCTATTTTCTGTAATATATTTTAATCACGTGAAACAAACGTGCATTTTTGAATCATTTGTTGAGACAGTTGACTTCAAGCCTAAAAGGAGGTAGGGCACAATGTGTGAATACAGGAGACAGAAGGACACCTGGATGAGGTGCTCAGAGCTCATGGAAAGAGAAACTCAATGGCTCTATGTCTGTAGATTGAGTCAGAGTCACCCCCGTGATCCATACAGCTGCAGGCTTTAACTGAAGACCAAAGCCCAGTAAGCAGAGTCTGTGTGATCTGAGCTGAATACGTCATCAGAATATGTAAATGTGTGCTTGGAAGCCAGTTCAAATACAGGGGCTGTAATTCTTTATGTTCTTTGATGTCTATTTTTATCTGTTTTCTGTTGACTTGTTGTTGACATTTAATTTTGGGCACTAATTCAACTGTTTGTTTGAGCTGAATGTCTCGTATTCTGGTCTGTACTTGTTTGTTTCATAAACTTTCAAAGCTGTGGTCCTACCACAATTTACTGTTATGCCTTGTAACCACAGCATAATTGCTCCCATAAAACAGAGGTGAGTCCAAAACTAAACAGTTGGAACTGGAATGGGTACACCATATTTCAGAATTATCCCTTATCTTGGAATGTTTATATCAACTAAACATTGTAATCCAGTGTGTCATAGACAGTTAAAGTATGTAGGCAGTCATAATCCCTCTATACCACAAAACCATGCTGATAAGAGTCTAATAGATTAAGACACCACAGCCATATATGGTTAGGTAGGCCTCTTTTTTGGTCACGCTGTGAGTCTGTGTGATGACTATGCTGCTCAGGAGACATTTCTACTTGATTGATTGATTATTCTGTTTATGTATTTGGGTGCAAGCACTACTGTAAGCATCGCAGAATCTCTAACCCGTTACCCTACTTTTTTGCCTGTAAATCTAATCCCCTGTCCAGACAACATAATTAATGGAAAATAGGGGGAATCTGTGGTCACTGTCGCCTGAGTGCTCAACTTTTGGAGAGTATGTGTGTTTGTGTGTTTGTTTACTCAATCTCGTTAAGACATCTTGAGGGAAACCCGTGGGACTGGTGGCATATGATACGGGTAGAAAGTGCTGTTATAGGGGTGTTCTGAGCAGGGACTGAGGCAGGCTGGGGCAAGACCACAATGACTCAGAAGTCTACACTCTTTTTTTAATGATCCAATACTTCTGTTGTAACTCTTTATTATTGTACGATTATTAGTGCACCACTCCATATAGTGCATGTTTGCCGCCTGTTGATTAAGATGTTAACATTATTTCTCTTCTGTACCTCTAGTTTTATGAAAATCTTACTGTCCATTTTTAATAACGTTTGATGTGAATGTGAATGAGTTTATACAAA
This sequence comes from Brachypetersius gabonensis, assembly GCA_037577145.1. Classification (NCBI taxonomy): domain Eukaryota; kingdom Metazoa; phylum Chordata; class Actinopteri; order Characiformes; family Alestidae; genus Brachypetersius; species Brachypetersius gabonensis. The sequence continues at coordinate 5,946,374 of JBBJLR010000024.1, forward strand.
ATAAAATATGTTTTTTATGTTATGGTTTTCAGTGACTATGATGTGTACAGTGAAAAAGTATGGTCCAATGAGTTCATGTTTGCTTACTTTTCTCCAAGAAAAATATTAAAAATGAGAAAGCTCACAATAAGAAAGGTTTAAAAACTGGACAAAGATTGAGGCATAGTGATCTGTTACTGGGGTTAAACACACTTCTTACTTAGTAACTGCTACTTGTGATACTGCACTAAGGCAGTCAAAAACACAGTAGTATCACAAATGCTCCACAAATATGGCTTGTATGGGAGGGTTGCAAGAAAAAAAGCCACATTAAGTCTTGGCTGAGCTTTGCCAAAACTGACCATGAAGATTCTGAGGATTAGTAGAAAAAGTGTCATGGTCAGTACATCTGTCAGAAAGCAAATAGAGACTGGTCTAATGGCCTCGTCAGAACGACTTGAAGTTTGCACCAACGGTGGTTCCACAAAATACTGACACCTGAGGGTGAAAGCAACAAAACATGAATATTGCGAAATTGGTGATTCTTTTCGAAATGCTTTGTACACTTTTAAAAACTGACGCATCAAAATAAGCTCTTTGGAGTGGAGACAAATAGGAATAGCATTGGTTCCCTGAAAGAACCTTTCAATGGATGCATCTAAGAACAAATTTAAATATTTTTGAAGTTTAAAGAACCCCCACATAATATACATGATACTTAAAAAATGACAGTCTTTCCTAGAAGCCAAAAAACATTTAGGAACCTTTATTTTTAAGCCTTTAAATGAATGTTGGGTTCAATTATTGTTCTTTTTAGAATGTAATAGCAGTTTTTTTCAGACAGGTACAAAAGAAATCCCTGGTGGTGATCTGCTAGACTGTGATCTGCTACACTGTTATTTTCAGTTCATTCCAGTTTCAGGAACATTTCACCTTTAAATCTTTGTGTTTAAAATATAGTTTTTTAAAACTTCAGAAAACTTTATATTTTGGCAGGTTTTGGGCCATTTTCAGCTATCTAGTAAAGAATTACCCAGTACTTTTTGTTTGAGCTGTAAAAATCTACTCTGACTTAGCAGTCTACCAGAGGATTGCCTCCCTTAATTAGCCAATTGATGTTATCTGTTACTAATATTCTTCTCTTTCAGGCAGATGTATGCATTTATCCTGAATATTGTTCTTAAGTAGAGACAATACATGTGAATGGGATCATATTTTAAATGCTAGAAATCACAATTCACCTTTAAACTCGCTTTAAACAACAATTAAAAATTTTAAATGATGTTACAGTAAAATGTTTTACTTTTTAATTAAGAAAACACACTTTACTATAATTATGAAAACATTTATCAGGACTTGTTCAATAACAAAATTTAATTTTTACAAAAGTAAAATATTGTCAAATCCTTCCTAAAAACATCCTTCAAAATATCCTTAGGAATGAACATGCAGAGTACAACAGGTAAAAGTGTTCTGAGAAACAGATAATTTTACTGTCATTAGTTTTTCAGTGATTTATGATACAGCATGATTGTGCCAAGTGTGTTCAAAGTTTTGCAATAGACATTTGGATACAAGTGGACATTAACTGACTGAACACACTAAAATAAATAGTTTCTGTTGAGCTGTTACATTTTTTATTATAATTATGAGAAAAGAGGAGGGATGAAATCATCCTCTTTGCCTGTAGTGGCTTGCCTTAATAAGTTCAACTGTTTTTCTTTATGAATGAAAGTGTTGGTCTTTTTGTGGTCGTTTGTTAGTGCTGTGCTAAAAAATGTGTTATGTTTTTTTTTGGTGTTGCCGGGCAACATTATGAGGAAATTATGTAGAACAAAGAGCTATGACTGCTGAATGGTTTAAGTAGGTTTAATTACTCGAAGTATATTACTTGTCCAATTACATACAGACTGAAACTCAGAACTAAACTGTGAATTTGCTTTGATCATGTTTAAAAAACATAGAAATAGAACTTTAAATGTATTGTTTTAACATTTGTTGACGAGATGCAAGCTGTGGGGATATTTGGCCACTCACAATCATTAGTCTGATATTTTATCTGTGTGATAGATAAATAAATAAATAAGTCAATCAATCCATAATTTTTGTGTAGATTATTGATGTGCATAGGGCCACAACCAGAGTGACCTGAACTCCACATTGGTACATAAACTTCTCATGAACATCTGCTCCTTTGGATACACCATGTTTTTCCACACCTGCACTTGATGGAGCTGCAGGGCATCCTTAATCAAGCTGTTATATCTTTCCCCTATCTGAACGTGTGTTTACAAACAACACTCGCCTCTTGATGTGGCATGTGTCAGTAAATACCAAGCACACTTACGCTCTTGTTAGACGAGAGACGGCTTGTCAGAATTCACACATCCCTATCTTAATTAGACTAGATCACTAAAGCATCTTCAGACAGCGCTGGTGTTTTTGTATCAGTAAAGATAAAAGTGTGAGTTGTGGTGAAATGGTTAAATGATTGGAGAGCTGTGCATGTGTGTCTGTGTGTGTGTGTGTGTGTGTGTGTGTGTGTGTGTGTGTGTGTGTGAGTAGCACATGCCACACTTATCAGATTAAAGAAGATCCATGATGACCAGGTGTGGTGTATATTGCCATCATCTGAAAAAGATCTCCAACAAGTACTGTTGGAATTTCTATTATAAAAGTATCATATTATTACTGTATGACATGGTCACAGATACATACAAAGGTAAATGGATAAAAATTATATACAGTACTGTACATACAGCTCTGGAAAAAAATAAGAGAGCACTGCAGTTTATTTTTTAAATCAGCATCTCTGAGTATGACACCCATTCCATGCCAGTGTCTGGTAAACTCCTACACAAGCACCTATTTCTGCTTCTGGCATTTGGCTGACGCTCTTATTCAGAGCGATGTACATCAGTGCCCAAGTAGTCCACAACTGTTTCATGAGGAAAAGTATAAAAACACTGCTGTAATCAACACTCTCCTTTCACAAAGTCACCAGTTGGATGATTAAACACTACTATACATATGTCAAAGGTAATTAATGACATTTTGCTTAAGAGACAAACAAGAGATTTGTTTTCTCTGAATTATTCAAGTTCTGAAACAAATTCTTTTGAAAACTGCGTGTGGGGGGTTGCACGTCCCCTTCTGCTATAGTGGTTCTGCAGACCATGTTCCAACCATTGCATGTATTTCAGAAATTCTAACCTCAGCTCACCTGTTTTAATCTGATGACATATTAAATAAACCAAGGGTTTTTGAGAGTAACTACAAATAACCCTGGGTTTCCATGAGGAGAGGTATGAAAATGGATAAGTGAATATATTAGGATCCATCCATCCATTTTCTTATCAATAACCAGTGTCATGGAGGATGTTGGACCCTATCCAAGCGGCCACTGGGTGAAAGGTGAGTGGAAACTTGTAATCAGTCACCAGTCCGTTGTAAATCATATTGGCACACATAAAATCACTGTTTTTAATGTTATTTGTATTTATTTACTTAATTGTATTTATTCAAATTTACACCTACTGGAAAGCTAAACATCCTATAAATATCTATATAGGTATCATTTCTAGCAATATAGAGGTCTGAAAAAATGTTCACACCATGCCTAAAAGAAAAAGTTTGATGATGTATCCAGATTTTCACCTCAAAGCACATGAGGAACCATAGAAATGCTTCCAAATCATGCCACAGAGCTTCTTCTTTATACTGATTTATTGGCCTGCTCAAACTTTAATAATAACAGTTAAGTAGATAATTATTCAAAGCATGTTTTCTCAAAAAGTGTAAAATGTATTCTTACTGTATTCTAAAAGCTGGCTTTTAAAACTTTGTTAATTAGTGTTTTATATTATTTGCATATTAAGTATTTCAGTTAAGATAATAACTGAATAATACACAGAGTTTAAGAGTTTAAACTGATTTACATTCTGTACATGCTATTTTTACTCTGGACTATGGAGACTTCCTCCAGATGCATGTATCAGAGATGTGGTATGCCATAACCTTTGGATGTGAGATACAAAACTGATGATGTTGTGAGAGAAGTGGAAACTTTACTGTCTCTGTCAAAAAAACATGAATGACTATTAAACAGACCTCTCTCACTCCCCCTCACAACACCTGAGTTGAACTGAGAGTTGTCCGGGCAGGTCAGTCCTGATCTAAATCATCATAACAGACACATGACTATAAATATAAGCCACACTTTCTGTGTTGTTTATACAATTGATGAGTGTAAATGGAGATGCTGTTTGATTGTGTGAACACAGTGGACAGCAATGTTTTGGAAATAAACAGCACAATGAAGTGGTCAGGAATGTGTAAGAAGGGGGTTCCAGAAGGAGGAGGTTTAAGACAACAGACAAGGAAAACTGCAGCACATGCCATGCTTATCTGACCATCAGCACAGGCTCATCATGGCCAACTGTTTTAATATGGTCACATTTTATCGAGACAGTGTGTCCTAATGACATTATTGGGGCCTTTAACTTAATTAGGGTACGATTATTGAGGTTCATTAAGATACAAGGGACAAAAATAGTCCATTAACACTTTTACCCTTAACACATTTCACAGATTAGGTCATGATTTGATCTTCTCTTTTTCTTTTTTTTTTTGGGAAAGATACCATAGAACAACCACATTTGGTTCCATAACAAAATTTTTATGGATTTTTTTTACTTTGGAGATGTAGGAGAGTGAAGGACCTATTTAAATTTTAAAGAATCAGTTTTAGAACTGTCCACACAAGCCAAGGGACAATCGATAACCACGTAACTTCTGACCTATGCAAATCAATCCTGAGAAAGTCGCATCAGGCATATTTGACTAGTGGCCTGTGGGTCATGTCTATACTGAGAGCAGTACCTTAAGGCATCAGGTTCCAAAAAAGATCATTCTAATCATGTTCTTCACCAACAGCAATCCATTAAAGTTAATATGTTTTGTTGTTATTATTTGTTATATGAAAAATATAAATCAATCTGAGGTAATTAAAAACTTTATGTATCATGTGGTAATATATGATCCTTTGCATTCAATCCTAGAAACTGATCTTAAATAACCTGTCTTTCCAAGCTCCTGTTGATATGTGACAGCTTTGTTAGAGGAAGAAAGATGAAAGTTTCATTCCCAGTGAGACATGATGTCAGCATTTCTGAAGAAAAAAAATCTGTCTGTGGGGGCTTTTAAGTACAGCGACATCCAGAATACATCTGCAATTATGGGGAAAAGGGCATTCTGGTCACATTTTGTATGGATGGGTGCATTTGTTGTTAGACCAGTCAGTATTTCTACAGAAACAAAAACAGTTTCCTTTTAGTTTCAGTTGAAAAACATGTTTGAATTTATGTCCCATGAATAAAACCATCTACAGATCCTTATATATTTCTCTGAGCTCATCAAGTCACGTCAATTGTAGTCAGTAAAAACATGTCTTTTAAAAGATAGATCTTTTATATATAATTTTGTAAAAAATCTTTCTAGTAATCTAGTCAAGATTGCACAGAATACCACAAAACCCTGAGGAACAAGTTTTTCTTCATTTATTTTTTTCCTGCTGTCAAACCAGTCTTTTTTTCCCTCTCTTTTAGAGTTTGTTGTTTAACGGTTCCTTTGTCCATCCCAGTCACCCCCCACTTCACTCCCATCAGTGACTTTAATAACAGGTGGCTGGCAGATTTGACTTCACTCAACCATAGTGCTGCCAATAAAAGCTCAATAAATATAATTTTCTATTTGCATTTGGTTTTGTGCTGGTAGTTATAATGAGGAAGGTTAACATGAGTGGAAATAAAAAATAATAACAATTTAATGCCCTAATTACATAACCATTGTGTTTCAGGTTCTGTGATTCTTTATTTGTTTTTCAATAAATATTCATACTAAAAATGTCATTTTCACTTTGGTTTATTTCTGCACACACATCAAAGTAAGAAAAAATATAAAAAACCCACAAAATGCATTTTTGTCATACCATACATATAATAGCGTTCAGTGCAGGAAATATTATACAACAGTTTCAAAAATCCAAAGCAATTTACAAAAACTGTTGGCACATTTGAAATGCTTAGCTATGACCTGTAATAAGATGATATCAGCATCTGAGTCTGAGATCGGAGTGTGTGTCCGTTCACACGGGGGGGGGAGTCCTTAGTGTCTTCTGTGACCTGCTGAATCAGGCAATGATGGAAATTTAGCAAACCGCTCTGTCAAGTGCCTGGGAAACTCACTTCAGTGTCTTTCTCTCTTGTTCTACACCTCTGTCCCTCCTCGTGGATACACCAAGCCAGTGGAGTCCAGGCCTGGGTAGAGGTGGCTGCTGAACTGGCTGAGGATGGAGTCACTGTAACTGACTGTGTAGTGAGAAGGTGAGGTGGAGAGGCTGGGCTGAGATGCGGGAGGAACCTGGGCATCCCACTGTGGAACTGTGGCACTTGGAGAGTATGGGGCATAGTCCCCAGTTGGAGAAGCTCTTTGGGTGTCCAGTGGCAGACCATGTGGCATAGAGGGAAGCAAAGAATCATCTTGCATGTTATTTGAACCTGAGACCACCTCATTCATCTGGGACAAGAAGCCATTAAAGCATGGGCCTGAGCCTCCTGAGACTGGAGAAGCTCCTCTTTCTGAGTTACTGCTGGCAGTGTTGCTTTGGTCTTTAGGGCTGGACACAGAAGAGTCTGTTCCCGCATCTTCAGGCAGGACATCAGATTTTCTCTTCCTCTTGCGACGGAAGTTGCCATTGTCAAACATCTTCTCACAGTTAGGGTCTAGAGTCCAGTAGTTGCCCTTTCCTGCACACAAACATACCTTGTTATCTCCAACTCTGTCATGACATAACTTGCTTCAATATGATGTATTTATAAAAAATGTATATCCCTTCTTTAAAAAAATAACAATAAAAGCAGAAAAGAGAAACATGCTCTCACCTGGGTCATCATCATCCCTTGGTACCTTCATGAAGCAGTCATTTAGTGAGAGGTTGTGCCGTATAGAGTTTTGCCAACCAGCCTTGCTCTTGTTGTAGAATGGAAAGTTATCGGCTACATACTGGTAGATTTGGCTGAGAGTGAGCCTTCGATTTGGGGCCCCATTGATAGCCATAGCAATTAGAGCCGAATAAGAATATGGGGGTCGAACGAGTTTCATCAGGTCCTCTTGTGTGGGCAAGGGGAACCAGCTGAAGCCTCCTTCTGTGGCCCCCATTCCTCCTGCACCAAGGAAGGGTCTTGGCATTCCATAGGGCTGGGGTGCTCCCCCAAGGTATGGTGTGGAGCCAAGGCCTGGACCACCGAACCACAGGTAAGGGTTGGTGACTGGACTGGCATAGTCCCCTAGCTCACAAGCAGGCGGCAAAGTCTGTTGTGGGCTCGGCAGAGGTGGAGGGCTGTAGAAGTTGTCACTGTACAGGCTGTACTCTTGGGATTCCTGCCCCATACTGTGGAACTGGGGTGACAGGGCTTGCGGCACAAATGATGTCATGCTTTCTCTAATTCTGCTCGTTGTCTTCTCTTTGTCCAGCTAATGATGATTAGGCTATGAGAATTTCTTCTTTGATCCCACCCTCTGTCCTACTCTCTGTATGCCCAGTTCAGGAGATTTGGTCAGGTACACCATAACCTCCCTCTTACCCCACCTGGAAAATTTATACCTGTGTGGCTACGCCCTCTCCACCATGATTGGTTGTTTCTGCTATGCCTCACACCTAATTTGTTTTTGATGAAATTAGAGGCGGAGTGGAAAAACCTCTTTAGAATCTGCAGGCAGTGTTCCAGTGCTACATGTTCTTGGAACTAATATATGAGTTTGGAAGTCAGGAACTGTGCCAATAAAATGTATAAGACAGAAGAAATTTGCTGGGGTGAAACATCAGTCCTGACCTTATAAACAAAATGTAAAAGCTGTACATTATTTAAATGTACAAATATTTGATTCTTATGTAAAATGCTGATAAGTTGGATAAAAAAGAGATAAAAAAGTTAGATGGAAGAGCTTAGATTAACAACATTAGTTGCTATTGTCATTAGCCTATGTTCTTTTATTTTTATTTAAATTTATAATTTTTTTGCACATTTTACTTTTTACCTTTGATTTTATTTGGCATTTCATATCTACACAAATCTATCCCATGTGCCTCAAAGTGTCAGCCAGCTAACAATGGCTTCTTTTGAATAGTCTTTATTCCCAAAATAATGGACAAGATGACCACACCTCCACCTCCACCTCTCTCTCTCCCTCTCTCTCTCTCTCTCTCTCTCTCTCTCACACACACACACACACACACACACACACACACACACACACACA
>JBBJLR010000024.1:5954771-5965385 GCA_037577145.1 Brachypetersius gabonensis
ACAAAGCCTAAAAATTCCCACGAAAATGCTCCCAAAACACTTTTATTTCATTTCAAACTCCTTGAACTTAAAGAAAATGTAAAGATAAATCCATATCCCTACTATACAGTTTACACTGACCACAGCAGTGTCAGAACGAAAATACTGATATTTTTGCTGTATACAGTGTACTGTGAGGAGCATGAGTGAGAAAAGACTAATACACATCGCTCTTCAAGCAAATATGTCTTTTGTTTGTCATCAACAGTTTTGAAGCTGACTTTTACCCTGTTAAGAGGACTGCACCCTCACTCGTAACTGCTGATCTGCGTATAAGTGGGGGGTTACTGTATATTTATATGTATATATAAAATTATTGATTACGTTAAACTGCAAAAAGTGCGTGAAACCTTGAGTCCTGTAATTTTAAAAACACTATTTGTTGGCGACAACAGAATGCATAAATAGTACGTAAATGTAATCTGTACCTGTTTCTTGGAATTTAGGTGCAGGGGACCTATAAGAAGCATACACATTTAAAATAACAAATAACCATGAGTGATCAAAAGTTTTACTCAGCAGAGATTAATTTGAAATTACTTAAAAACTTCTTACCTTTTAGGAAAAATGCTTCTCTTCTCCTCTTTCTTGTTGATTTCCCGACAAATCTTTGAGATTAATCTACAGAAGCATGTAAAATAAAATAAAATTTACACATTTATTTACTATTTTCCCCAAAGTGTTTCTTACTATATCTGTAACATAAATAGCACAATTATTTGCTGATCACATAAATGTACCTTGACCAACTGTGAAATAAGTGTTAGTATATGGTCTCTGACTAGTTTCTCCACTACTGAGTGACAGCTTCCCCTCAAAGCACAATATGATTTAATCTAGTGAGGTGAAAATGGTGGGCGTGCTAGCTGAAGAGTTGGCTTCAGCAGGATGTGGTAACTTGAACCGTTCTCTTTCCTCCATTGCACTTTAAGACTGCTCTCAAGCCACATATGTATTCTGCGTGATTTTGAATAGCACTGTAATAGACGTTTTGAGTAGTTCTTGATACTGTAGCTCTTAAAATAATTTTCTGTTCCTTAAAAGTCTGCACATTCAGGTATTTCAGATCCCCAAGGCACAACTGAAGCTGTGTACAATTCTGCTGTGCAATGGTTCCTGCCACATCTGCATTTGTTGCACTATCTTTCCTCAGCTGTGCTTCCTCTTAATGTCAGCACTTACACCAAGACACAGAGACATATGACCATTTTTCTACTGCCATGTGGAAACATTTAGCATTGTAAATAAAAGTATGATAATTTGTTATTATTGATAAGTAGAATTAAAACACAGCACAAAATTCAGGCAAAAATCCATAGTTGTAATCACACTGCAAACCTTAGGGCCGAAAGGCAGCAAAGAATTGGTGACAATACTCACGGGGCATGAAGTTTAGGAAATTTTTGAAGGTCATTTTCTGACATATTCTGAAAATACAATGAAGACCATAATAGATAAAACCAGGGTTGATTACAAAACATGCTCAAAAACAAATAGGGTGTGAGAAAAGGGAAATAATGAGTATAAATGCAAAGTATTATTTAAAATAGAAATAAATAACACAGAATCGTATGATTACTGTGATTAGTATAAATTGAGGAATAAATTCAGCTGTTCAGACTGTTTTTCAGGTTTCTGTCATTGTGTTATATTATGTAGCAACAGAATGAATACAAATAGACATAAAATAGTACATTTAAATAAAAATGCGCTGTTTTCATTTAATATTAATATTTAATTTATATACTGTGCATAATACTGTAGTGAGAAGAACATAGGTTACTGGTTTCCTGCTGCACCCCAGATATCAAATGCATGTGTTTAATTCCACCAACAGCAACTGATATAATGGAGGTTTGGTTAGTTTTATTAGGTTCTATAGGGGAACTCTAAATTCTTGGTTTCCTCAAGGGGACTTCTGGAAAAGGCTAAGCAAGCCCAGTGACACAATCACAGAGTATTTTATTTATATTATAAAAGTTAGTGTATACACCATTAATCACACTGATTGTTACATTAATTTAAATAATAAAACAATAACTTCTCGTAAAGGTGCCTCCTTAATCTGTGACAGCAGGATACAATGATTAAGTGTTTAAAAAAGTGGTTAACACATATGTATCTATTCAAATGCATTTAACATCAGGAAACGTAATGGAAAGTAAAAGAGATTTGCAAGGAATGTGGTGGATACATACCAGAAATCTCTGTCCATTCATATTATGTTTCATAATTACTTTGTCACAACCCGTAAGCTCTCGCTGTAGATAAAAATACAAAATCTGTTTAGTCACAAAGGACAGAGGAAAAACAGATTCCACAACAGTATACCATCATTGTCAGATTTTATATGGACAAGGTAAATCAGGATAATCAATGGTCTGTCATTGAGTATAATGCCTGCCCATGTGCAGTGACTATTTTAACCGTAATTGTAACCATAAAGACTTTAATGTCCTTAATGTTATGTAGACCATCAGGCCTCACTGACAAAAAAGTTTTAAAGTTCCAGTTAAAAAAAAAGCTAAAGGTGCAGCGAGAAAGTTACTTACCCTTCTCAGAAAGTCCGCTAAGTGAGGAGGATCCCAGCTCATGACCTCTAATTTGGAAGGAGTGCTATTAAAACTCATGATTCCAAGTTTGTCTCTGGGATATTAAACAAAATGAAAAAAATACAGTTCCCAAAACAAGTATTTTAAAAGCAGGTTCACATCACTCCAGTGGTCATTGCTCCTGAGAAACTGAAAAGATATTTTGTCTTGGCATACGACAATGTGTGTGATAGCAGCATATAATCTGACTTTAGGTGGAAGAAAAATGCCCACAAGAAGAGTTCTAGTTGAGACACAGGAAAGTAAGCAGTCTTGATCGAACACCCAGCATTAAAAGCAACAATAAAAAAAAAAGAATAAATAAAAATTATCAAATGTTGCAAGTATCAAAATATTGCTGCGGTCACATTTTTTTTTAAATATTCAAAGTCCCTCCAAGGTGCACTGGTAAATATTTTTAAAAAACAACCAACACCAAGGATTTGCCGAAGCACACTGAGAAAAGAAAGAATGACAGTACTTCCCTTTAGGTTTCCTGTTGATCGCACTGGTAAATAGGGGAAGTACAGCCCCTAATGTGAAAAAAAGAAATGAACTGTTTTATTTGCATACTCACACTATATTAACCAGATGTCTATTTTTACTGAAATAAATAAGTAAGCAAGAAATGAATTATTTTAATCTTCCTCTTTTGGGTAGTTTGCTACAGAGTACCATGAAATCATCTCATTTTTAGCAAGCATAGGTGTCTGAACACTCATTGTCATGTGTTCATGGTGTTTAAATGCCAAATATATACTAGAGATGTGTGACACCATTAATTTCATTTTCTGTGAAGTACCAAGCAATACCAAGGCAAGTGCTTCAATCTTAATACACATTGTGAGATATTATTTATATTTCTATCAGTGTTAAATAATTACACATAAAGGCAATGGGAGAAAGCAAAATTTGTTCTTATCACACACATTTATTTGCTAGACACATTTTTTCGAAACATAATTTTCCATCGGCAGTTCATTAATTCATTATCCATGTCGCTTATCCTTAACCAGGGTCACAGGGGACTTGGACCTTGTGTAGGGGCCTCAGAAGTTCATAAATGGCACTTGATTAAGCTTCAGTGACTATGATGCATGGCCGGCCAACATCCTTAGTCCAACCTCACCCACTCTCCTAAAAGCACAACTTATACTGCTTTATGAACAGTGATGGCGAAGATTCTTGACACTTGATTTTGAAGTATTTTGTACTTAGACACAAATTCTAGCTTAAAAAATGAATTTAAATACACAAACCCACTGGCAACATCTGGCGTTCTGGAGCAAACAATTCAGTCTTTATAACAATTTGTGTTACATAACCTTCCACTTCGGTATGCAAAATACCTTTTTACTGTTAAGATTTGTAGCAACTGCCAAACAGTCTGAATCCAATTTGTTAATTAGTAGGTTATCCCAATAAGCAGCATTTTGTGGGTATTATTCTGTGTATTAGCATCTTTGTGCCTTATAATTAACCTGTCTTTCTGCACAACAAGTCTGAAATTCAGACAGATCCTCCTTTAGTACTTAGTATCACTAAATAAATAATATCAGATTCTGAAAGATGGTAAATAAATTCTGTAGAAAGCCAACTCAAAACATACTCCTACACAAGGAAAATCTGAGCTATCAGTTTATTTGCCCCTGGCCTCAAGTTTGGTAATGGAAACTGGAGATGTGAACATGTGTCATACTGTTATGTTTTATTTAGATCTATTCCCTGTCATACAATCTAAAGTTTGCATGTCCCCATGACTTTTAACTCTGTGCATTATTCAGTGTTTCCACTTCCTGTCAACTAAAGTTGCTGCTGAGTGTGTATTGTGTCTGAAGTTGGGTGTACCTGAACCAATGCAGAAAGATAAAGCAGACTGTCAAAGTCACACACATCATCTGGAACAGTGTACCACTCAGTAGTTGTAGCCAAGAGATAATATAATTGGTTTCATGTCTGTCAAGGACAAATGTAACAGACCCCTCCTTCTCCTGGTAGACCAGCCTTCTGGGTTGAGTAAAAGTTTAAATGCTCTTGGTAAAATATTAACCCTACAAGTGTTCTGAAGATATTTTTTCTTTAGTTAAAGCATTTGCTTGTGAATGCCTTTCATTTACATTTCATATGTAAAACATGGTAAGTCATTTGATAAAACCTTTTAACAATTAAATTAAATTTGGTCAAATCTTTGGTCATAATAAAATCTGTCATCTAAAATAAATTCTTTAATCTTTAATTGAAGTAAACTTTTGCCTGCCTTCAAGTATCTTCTGGGATTTGAATGCGTCATCATAGAAAATTAACCAATATTATTTTTGTACATTTATGCTATATGCATCATTAATTTTAGGGGCGGAAGTGTTTGCATTGCTCCAACCTTTATTTGACTGTTATTTTATCTTGGTCCACACACACAAACTGACCATTCTCTTTCATTTGTATTTATTTAGTTACACTTGCAATCATGTTTATTTGAATGAAAAGCTGATGTGTGTTTTTTCTGCAGCTTGGCCCATGAACATGTAAGAAAAGGAATTTAAATAGGGATGTTAAAAATCTAGCCAACTTAGCTACCTGGCTTTACAAATGTAAAAATTCACTGACAACAGAAAACATATAAAATATTGTAAAATATTTTAGTCTTTCTGTTTGTGATTTTTGGGTGAACAGATTCCAGTGAGCTCCTTCAGGATTCTGGAGTCTGACAGGGATGAAGACCTTTTTCCTTTTGTAATGGTCACTTTTTACAATCCAGCCCTAAAAAAGTCTGTCAAAGCATGGTTGAACGGTTACATTTCAAAGAATGATTGTTGCATGAATTGTTAATGTAAGAAAACTCACCCACATCACTGTGTTCTGTAAGGAAAAATGGGCCAAATCCTCCAGTACATCTAATAACTGTAAGCCGATGCACTTAAGATTTACAGCAGTATGCAAACATTTTAGCTGTCTATGGATTGTTTTACTTAACCTACAATACATACAAGTATAAAAATAATACACACCTACAGTTCATGTATTTTATTTATTTTTTTGAGGGTTTATTTGACACATTTGCCTCTTAATAACAATAAAAGGACATGATCAAATAAGAGACACTTCAAACCTTTAAAGGTGTGTCTACATTTAACAAGCGATCCTACTTTTCTAATAATGCTCTAATAGAAGTATATTTGAGCAATTGCCTAAATAGTACTAAAATGATTGCATAAATCGTTTCAGTTGTTTGACATGGTGACTTGCCAGAGCTGTTTTATTTATCTTTAGTACCATTTTGATAACCAATAGCGCCATCAAATGGTGGTATGAGTTCAGAAACAAAAGCAAACTGAGTCAGTCTAAAATGGTAAAGGCTAGACAGTCAGGTTAGCGAAAATTGCTGTAACACAATGCTGAAATTTGATGAGTTGGCTGGTTGAAAAAAAATGGAACAGAAACACATCAATTTAGTTTTGAACATTATTGCTTCAAAGTGTTATGTACTTATTGCACTTACTTATACTTATAATCATTTAGCCTTATTCTGTGCTTATTTATGCCAAGTTGTTACATTGCAGATCTACAATAAATGCACTGGCAGGAAAATATCCTGCTATTGTGTATTATTGATATACTTACCATTTTTACATTAAGGTTTTGTGTTTTTTTATAAACACACTTTTGCTATATTTTACTGCCAGGCCCAGTGGAACCCTAATTTCAGTGAAAAATTTGGTACATACGTTAATTTACAGAAAGAGGCGGTTACAATTGCCAGGAAAGTTGTAAAGGATCAGATATTCACAACAAACCTTTGCCAGAGATATACTTGGACTCATTATCAGACATTTATCACGAATATAAGTAGCACCGCCTTTATCGTGTGGTGCGTTTTCAAATAACTTTTCTCTGTTAAAAATCCTCACGTGCTGCCGTTTTGTTTATTTGGTATTCACTATTAGTTGACCAGATGCAAATAGGGGTGATATTCAGTAAAATTAAAATAAACACACCATGCTTGAGTATATTTAACACCTAATAGAATACAATGATTCAAGACAGCCTTAGGATTAAACAAAGATTTCTTCAAAAATAAAAGTCTGTTAACCTCATTACAATAATGAAGCTTCATATTTACATTATTTTAAACAATGAACATTATTTGAACCAGGGCCCAGATCCATGCAAAAGGATTAAGGGAAATTCTGCCTTATTTCAAGAGGAAATAAGGGAAAGTAAGAGACTTTCCCCTAATCCTTTTCATGGAACAGGATGCTGCTCTTGGCTCAGTCCAAACATGTTACAGCTTTTGCAAATGTTCTTAAATCCACCAGTTTAAAAACGCATATGGGAATTTTTTTTTTGAGGAGTTTAACACTGTGCTTGATTTAGATGGCTTGCATTTCTTTTCCTCTATTTCTGAGAACAGAAAATAATTTTCATAAATATATTTTAAGTTTATACACCGTCTCTTTTGTGTAACAGAGGACAGACGTACAGACAAATATACAGAGAGGATTTAGACCTGTAATGTGTAATTTTCATTAAATAAAACATATTTTAAAAGAAAAAGTATAATTTTATTTAACATTTTTTGCATTAACATGTTTGGGAGGAAAACAAACAAACAAAAAATCAGCCCTGACACAAGAAAATTATGCCCACACACATCCTACAGAAAATTTGCAAACATGAAATTACCAGGCTATGTCAATGGAAATTTATCTTAATTCAATAACACCATTGTGCTTTAGTAACACAAGATCTACATGAGTCTGGATACGTGAGTAAAAAAACCCAAAACAAAACAAACAAAAAAACATTTATGAATTTACAAAAAAAAAATTAAAAAAAATGTTCCACTCCTATTGCTCCAGCAACACTACAACTTCAGTTAGTCTTTGCTTATGATGTTTGCAGATATAATACATGAGGAGAAAAACAAAAGTCAGGTAGTCCAGTCAAGAAAGTTTGATCACTCTTTGCTGATGGCTGACCAGTTCTTCATTCTGAAAGAGGATGTATATGACAAGGGTCGGAATCAGTGGCTCTTTTTGGAGGAGCCAAACCCTGAGAATCCCATTACAGCTGCCATTTCATCATCATCTTCAAAATTAAGGTCCTCCTCTGCTTTTCTCTTCTTTTCTTTTAGCTTCTCCTTTTTGTAGGCCTTTGCTTTTTCCTCCTGAAGAAAGAAATTAAGGAAATTTAATAACAGTAAAACCAGAAGCAAGTCAGATCTTAACAAATCTTATCTGCATTTTTCGTTAACTCAATGAGACCAACAGGCTGAATTCTATAACGAACCTCTTCTCGTAACTCCTTCATTCGTTCCTCAAAATCATACTCCTTCTGTTTTTCCTCCATCTTTTTCTTATTAATCTCAAAGCGTTTTTTCACTTGGTCCAGTGAGGAGCGTTCCACTCGCATTGACATTCCCAGGTTCCTCTGGTCTAAAGTAAAGCATATTTTATTGTTTGCATTTGGAAAAACAGTACATAAAAGAATACAATAGAATACTCACGTTTTTTGCCATTGATATGATCCAAAAAGTTGATGGAATCTTTCACAACACAATCACAGACATTACAGTAGTACCTGAACAAAAAATATTATAAAAACACTATTAAAGAAATACTTGTCACACTCAGAAATACACATCAAATATATATATATGCTGCATACATTTCAAGTTACATTGCATTCAAGTGTGATCAACACAGTGCATATTGAAGTTCTATTCAGTGACATATCAAATCTAGTAGAACTGCCACATATCAAATTTATTAGAATAGGACAATCTAATTGTCCCGTTTTTCATTTTTCTTATTTTTCATTTTCAAAACAAACATTGCATCTTTTTGTTAAATGTTTTGGGCAGGGTGTAATAAAGGTCTAAAGTGTCATTAAGCCAGATACAATTACACTACTAACTCCACACAGTCCTACTAAAAGTATTAACTAACCCTAAAATTGTTAATTCCTAAAATTAATGTTCTTATAGTTCCATTTTGTGTTTTGGCTCTGCACTGCAGCATGTTGAATCTGAAATTAAACAATGACTAGACTTTTGGCTTTATCTTGAGGGCATTTGCATCCAAGCTGTGAATCTACAGAGCGATTTTATAGGACACCCCAACCTCGGTGATGATATGTCAATGACTGTCATTTGGAAGGTGCTATAAGCTGCTGAATATTAATGACCTTGTAAAGCAACTGTTTCCTACTGAATGTGAGGGTTCCACTGATTACCTACACTGGCATTTTCCTAAATGCATCATAGATTACTACCACTATAAAATGAAGCATGATTGTGAACACTCTGTATTACACTCAAAGACAACTGCTATTCTATGAAGTTTTAGAGTTTTAAGCTACTAAACTACTAATCACAATTGGTCAACTAAAGTTAGATGCTAAAGAGGGACAAAAGGACAACCAAACTTGATGTGAGATTTGATATCACTGGAAAAACAACTCTAGTACCAACTTACCCGCCCATCTCAGCCTGCGGTGTAGTTTTGGTGATGACAATGGTCTTCCCCAATTTAGACTCCAGATCAACCTTGTAGTCTCTGTGCCGAAGGAGTTCTCGTTTGACTGGTGGCATAGGTTTGCCTAGGAAACAGAAGAATTGGTAAATAGCAAAAAGCTTTGCAGTATATGCATGAGTCACAACAGACTGTCATGTCAGTGAATTCATGAATTGCATTTTATTTAACTCTGATGTAAACGAAAACATTCATTCAAAGGCTTATGTGAAGTGACAACAGAACTGATGCCTGAACAAAAATGATTGTAGTACAATACTGAAAACTGGAACTTCAGTATACAAAGCAGTAGATAGGAGCTGGAATATAATCACCAATTCAGTTATCAGAGTTCCTCTTAATGAATGTACTCACCATCTTTTTTCTCCCTTTCCTCCGTGAGGCGCTTCTGGGCCAGTTGCTCATATTCATCTTTGTCCCACTTGCGCCTAAAATCGTTCTTTGCCTGGTAAAAGGAATGTAAGATGCCATCAGAAACAGAAGACAAAGACAAATGTCTAATTTACTAGACAATATCTGTAAAAAAAAAAAAAAAAGGAAAGTGGCCTCTTACAGTCATGCATGAACATACAGCACATGTGAACTGGATGTATTTTTTTCTCTGCATTTAACCTACTCAATAAGTGAAGAGGTGTGCATCCAGGAGGGGAGCGGTGTGTGGGGACGGTACCTTGCTCAAGGGTACCTCAGTGGTGCCCCTGGCAGTCCTGGGATTAGAACCCATGACCTTCTGATCGCAGGGGCAACTTCCTAACCATTGTACCACAAGGTGGTGTCTTACAGCATAACAGTTACATTTAGCATTGTACTTCTGACTCACAGTGACCATAATATAACGTGAGCTGATTCAGTAACTAACCATTTTTGCAACTTTTGCACCATTTATTTATTTATGTTATTTTTCTACATACATGTCGGCGCTGAAGGGGTTGCTTTTAATCTCCTTGTACATGCGTATGGTGACAATAAAAAGCATTATATTCTAAATTCACATCCAACAACAAACCAGCCCTCTGGGGGGAGAGCTCATGTTCATAACAACGCGTGTAAAGTGGGGTGGCAAAGTACACTCAGCACAGCTACCCGTTTAAATTATTAACAGCACCTTTAACAAAACGAATACACTCTTAAAACCCAAATATTCAAACATAAACACGAAATATATCACATATCACTTACTCCACTGCCTGACGCCATGTTGCAACGCTTTGAGGTCGTTTTCCGGTCTGAGAGGAAACTTGAACAAAATATCAAAATAAAGGCTCTCTTTAAAAACTCTGGATGGGGCTTAATAAGTGTTTATTGTGGTGTATTTATTTTTTCGCACAAAAAGCAGGTCGACGGCGATATAAAAAATATTAATTAAACGACTTAGTCTTGCTTGGTGACGGTGAATATCACAGAAAATATTACTACTTGTTAACATCGAGCCATCATATTAAACATTTTATATA
>JBBJLR010000024.1:6001418-6047032 GCA_037577145.1 Brachypetersius gabonensis
GACTGTCCCCTGTAGTTAGAGAATGGAAGTCGCTTTGGATAAAAGCGTCTGATAAATGCCGTAAATGTAAATGTATAAATATTTTATGTATCATACATTAATAATACACAAATTATTCCATCAAGCCTACAGGTTATATTGATATAACTCACAAAGTTGCCCGTTATAGTCATGAGTGAACACACCACAGCACACAGTGTGAACAACGTGAAATTCTTTCTCTGTATTAACCCATTCACCAAGTGAAGCAGGGGGCTGCCGGCAACAAGGGGAGCAGTGTGTGGGGACGGTACCTTACTCAAGAGTACCTCAGTGGTGTCTCTAGCAGCCCTAGGATTCAAATCCATGACCGTCTGATTTCAGGGCGAACTCCCTGACCACTAGGCCAACGGCTGCCAAAGCTTTATTATTGAAATTGTTTTTAAATGTCTATTTAGGCAGAATATCCTTCCCTTATTAGAGGACAAACTGTTCAGCTCAACTACTAAAAGGCTGAAACAAAGGAAGACTGTAACATCTTGCACCTAAAAATAACCCTGTTTCTCAAGTGAACATCTGTTTTGCTGATTTCCCAAAGATTGCTACCACAAGCAAAATGTATGACTGAAATATGTTTACAGACATCCTTACTTCCATCTACAGTGGCCATTGCAAAATATTTCACGTATTTATGTGAGTAAATAATGGAAGTAAGCCACCAGAGAGCCATCAGATCACAAAGGAACACATTCAAGTCAGATCTTCTTGATTAATCAAAACAGCAGCACACCAACACTGAAAGTGATTAAATAATGCACTTACAGGCTAGTTTTTAACTGTAAACCAAAAGAAGACAAAGACTTCTAAACAATGTCCAGCAGTATTCTACTGAAATGCAAGTAATGGCTGAAATATTTATGCTTCTAAGAAATATTTCAGTAAAATAGATATTAAAACAGAATTATATTCTTTTCGACATGAGCATAATTCGGTTCAGCCAGTGCTAACTTTTCTCATCTGTTTGCAGGTAAGAAAAACACCTTTTCTGTATGTAATTTTGCTTCATGCTTCCGCAAATGCCATAAAAAAACCAAGCCACATGATACACAAATGATTTGTTTAATTCCTGGTAAAAACTGACATGATCCAACACTTTTGGCAAGTTTCTCCACAAGGGAACAGGCTCCAGGTTTAAATGACTACCGAAAAAGACGGGTTTAAACTCAATTCACAAGACAGGCTAATTCTATTGCACTGATTAGCATTTGTAAACTCTGTAAGCTGCAGCAGGGTAAAATACGAAAATAATGACAACTAGGTAAAATTCTTGAAGTTCACATTTTATTTATATACTCTGAAAACATCAGAAAACATGTACACAATATCTTCAATGTTTTTTTTTCAATGGTTTTACAGCATTCTCTGACCTGCAAACAGATAGAAATAAAAGTAAAAAATAAAGGGGTTGAAATGAAACAAAGCCAACCACCAAAATAAATACCATGTTTGCTCTGCTTTTAAAAAATATCCATCAATCAGTGTGGTCTACCAAGCAAAGTGTTTTTATTTTCTCTCAGGCCATTGATCTGCCAACTTGATTGCCATACTTGGAAGGACCAGTCCACTTTACAGTATATCCCAGTATATCTTAGGAGAGTAGACACAGTTTAAAATGGTAACTGGTATGCAATTCAGACAATGAAGGTTACAGATCAGAGAGATTACACATTTTGTTTTGACATAACACTCACTTGAGCCACACAAACAAAACCCTTTGTTCTCAGTCATGAAAAAAAGAATTCAGCCATTTCCCATCCAATTAATCTGGTAAAATACATTTTGAATACTGTGTATATACAAATGTGTATTTCCAGATGTTCAGCCCTATGATTCAAGAAGTGAAATGACAAAAAAATAAAGTTCAGGCACAACAAAAAAAAATTTTAACACATTCCTCAGCTTGAAATACAGCTGAGACAATAAACACTAAAAATGAAAGATACTAAACTACAAAACCAACAAGAAGTTCTAACCCATAATTATGGGTTATTATTAGGACTGCTTGTGCTTCAACTTTACAGCAAGACAGTATGGGCAGTCTTCAGTCTTATTGGTATAATGCAACTCATAGTAACAGACTTGTGATGCTCAGTTGCAACAAAGTGTACTCATCTCATAACAAAAGATATGAATGGCTTGGACAAACAATGGCCTCAAATGCTTGTGATCCCACTGGTTTCAAAAAAAAAAACAGGAGCGTCTACATTTACACAACAACAAAGGATGTACGCTGAGGATTGGGAATACTTAAGCTAAAGCCAGACATACGCGAAATGTCACACAAGACCAACAGAAACGGGGAAGAAGACAAAAAGAGACATCTAAACAAAGCAAAGGAGAGGAAAGATAAGGCGGGCTGTGCAGTGGGTGAGCGGTTAAAAGAGGAGTGTGGGCAACAGATGTTGTAGCTGTGATGTGTGGGAATCAGGGGCTCAAGTCAGCTGACAGGGTCTCTCTATGGTGCTCTTGACTAAGAAATGAAGAGCCTCTGCTCACTCCTAACTGGCACTTGAGGTTATGCGAGCTTAGACACCTGTGTCAAAACCCCAGCTAAACTGCCTGCAAAGTCAAGGCTATCAGAGAGCCACATACAGATCACGACTCCTTTGCTCAGAAAATATGAGAAAGATTCAGCATCTGATTGTGTTTTAAAGGAGTACCACCATTCAAGCCTCTTCATCTACCTGAGTAAGAGACTGTGTACAAACCAGCCCCCCCTGCCCATTTACCCTCTTCCATATGCACATCCTTCTCATGCACATCCCAAGATGGACTGAAGGTGGGTCCTATTTTGCCACAAAGGAAGGCCACACTGACCACTCTATATATCCACGGGGAAGCATGAACCTAGCCCAACATACACATCTCACTGAAACAACCAATTTAACATTTAATCATGTCAAGGAAAGTCTGATTAAATAAGTATTTTTAAAAGAACACTAATAAAATCCAATTCAAGTGAATGATTTGTTTACATATATGATAGTATTAATTTAAACAAATGAGTGATTTCAGAGGAAAGTGTATTATCTATCTTGGAATCATGGAGCAAACAATATACTGATGCAAAAATATCAAATTGATTAGATTGATTAGATGCCGCATATGGGCCCCAAAAGAAATTCAAATACAATCGGAAAACCTGAACTCAACATGACTCATGACAACCATTTCCTTTCATTATCATTTTTCAGCAAAATTATTTTCCAACAATCTTTATCTCCCTTGTCCCCTAATTTCTGCCTGTCTCCCAAAAATAAAGAGTCCCAGTTGCCTGGCCTGAAACTTTCTGGGCTTCTCTCTGCGACGTGGCTGGGTACAGTAAGGGAGTGAATAGTTTTTGGGAAGGGCTACAGGACAAATGCGGATGCCTGCTTTGCCTACCTTTCAAAGGCACATAGCCTCACGTCTCAAACTGAGTTAGCAAAGCGCGAACCTCAGGAGTGAGCTGTTTGGCTGCCTTGGCGGCCTCTGTGATGGCTTTACGGTACAGGCCCTTTCTCTTCTTGTCGAAGCGAGATCGGAAGTTTTCTAGAAAGGGGGCAAGCTGAGTAATTGCCAGGAAGGAAGTGGTAGGCGACCCAAACCAGGAGACACGGGCCTCCTGTCTTACTAACAGCCCATTATCTTTGCGGCTCACTGTGATGGCTAGGATGCGGGCAGGCCACCAAGGAAAGCCAAGGATTTTGGCCCAGACAATGTCCCCTACACAAATGGTCCTGCCATCCAGGGCAACGCACTTTGAGACATTTTTGGAAAAAACAGTGGCTTTGAGTGATTTACTGCGCTTTTTTTCATCCTTGGGAACAGAGGGAGAGGTGGAGGCAAAAGTGGAAGATGTGCCAGGGGCAGGGGACGAACGGAAATCACCGGGAGGGGGAAAGTCAAGGGTTTCAGTTGAGCTACACTCAGAGTTTGATGACTTTAAATCATCAGCACTATCAACGCTGCACATCGAGGTACTAGAGGAGTCAGGCTGGCTGGGGTTAAGGGTCATGTAGACCACTAGGTTGCCCGCTTTGCTCCCACGCGTCTCCCGCCCCTCCTGTTCCTCTGCCTCGGGTTGGGGGTCCCTGTGCTCCGGAGGTGGGTGGGGGGGCGGTAGCGGTTGGGGTTTGTGTTGGACCTGCTGGTTCAACACGGGTTCGAGCTCTCTGTCTGGCCCCTGAGGCTCTGCAGCAGTAGTGGCCTGACCTGCAGAGCAGGAGGAGGAGCGTGTGGAGGTGCAACGGGTGGCACCTAGCTTAGGCAAAGCTAAACGCCCCCCTCCCGGCACTTTCTCCAAGCAAGGCTGCCTACATGAGGAAGAATCGTTTTCTTCATTACGGTACCTTTGGGGCTTGATGCGCATCCTAGGTGGCAAAGGGTTCGCCATGCCTGGTCCTCCTCCGCTGATCTGTTGCAGTCTCCTGGTGAAGTGGACCTTCTGGTGGGCTTCCTGAAGAGCAGCAGCCCTCGTCATGGCCTTGGTGTTGCTGCTGCTGCTGGTGGTGACTGTCTCCCTCTGCCTCCTCTGAGCTTTGGCCATCTTTAACACTTCTCGTGCTTTAGAGTGGTCAATGTTTTTGCTCTGCAGAACTTTTTTGGCATTGAGCTGCACTCTGGAACTGCTGTTAGCTGAGGACTGTGCTGCAGCAGAAACCCCTCTCACCACACGGTTCCCTGCAGCTGCACCCTTAACCTGGCTCTGGCCCAGAGCAGAAGAGGAAGTGACCCGTATGGCTGTAGCCTGACGCTTGGCTCCATCAGCAGCACGGCTTCTATCCTCGCTACGAGGTCGCTTCCCAGCAGTCGTAGCTGAGTTGTCATTTCGTCGTCGCTTTGGGTCGTCGCTCCGGCAGTCTGAAATGGGGCCTCTGCGTGTCTCGCGCTTGTCACCTTGTACCACAGCCCCTTTGCATTTATCACAAAGCACTTGCCTCGGTCGGAGCTTTATAGCATTCATAATAGAGGTGGGCTCCTCTCGGTACAGCCTGCGCTTTGGCCGTTTGATCTTGCGGGGTAGAGGCTGAGGTAACGACTGGTTGTAAGTGTCCCTGATGAACAAAGGAGGTGGGTAGGGGGCCCCCTCTTGAAACAAAGGTGGTGGTTTTGAGGTCCATGGGTTGGGTTGAGAGTTAGGGTTGGACTGGGGTACTGAAGGGGCCTGGGTAGGTTCATTTGGAGAGGCATCAGGGGTTCCTTCAGTGGCACCCTTCTCAGTCTCTGACTGGAATACCTCTGTGTTAAGCTGCATAGATTCTGGTTTGTCCTTGTACTCTCTCTTAGGGAATACAGTAATTGGAATTCCATAGGGTCCAAACCTGTTGAGAAAATGGAAACATACGAAAATCAAGAAATGGAAACAAACAAAGACATCAATGACCATCTTTGGTCAAACGTTTTGAACATGTGTTACTATTAAAAGGCCATTTCCAGAGTTCAAGAACTTTGCTGAACTATAACAACTTGAAATAATTACATAACTTTACTTAATACTGCAAAGTCATCAGAGATGCTTTAAGGCCA
This sequence comes from Brachypetersius gabonensis, assembly GCA_037577145.1. Taxonomy (NCBI): domain Eukaryota; kingdom Metazoa; phylum Chordata; class Actinopteri; order Characiformes; family Alestidae; genus Brachypetersius; species Brachypetersius gabonensis. The sequence goes on from JBBJLR010000024.1 coordinate 6,006,966, forward strand.
CTGACAAACTCAGGACAGAGACTTAAAAAGGTGACAAAGGTTTTAACTAAATCAACGGTTGAAATCTGAGCTATTAAAACATTTGAATCTTCTGTGGTTGAAATTACATCTCATATTATCAGCATTCTATCCACTCCACAGACTACGTTACATTCACTAACATGATAGGTCAAATTCCGCTTAATTTGTGTAATTCATGCGTTGCCATATAAGGCATGCTGATAGCCTGACTGATTTATGCAATTCCAAATACCACTAGAATACCAATACCACTACAAAATCTATGAATGGAGATGTTCATTGGCTACAAATGAGTAATTAGTTGATTGCTTCTGGTAAGTTACATAATCAAAATATTGGCTATCCGTTTCTTACAAAGAAATGAGAAAATACATTTCACCTATGAAATATCTGCAGTGAGGCATTGACTTGTTTAGAATCAAAGGCTTATAAATTATGCATAGTTTATTTTAAACCTTTTAAGGATGGTATCCAAATATTTAGTTCTCTTTAAAAGGTGATGAGATGCAGCAAACCAATAGGTCATCATGTTATAAGGGTAGAAATGATAATGCAAATGAAGACTGCCTTAGAGCTGTTCACTGCTAAAAATAAACTGGACAATATGGCCAGCAAGTCACTTCAAAGCTGCAACAGTGGTTTCCTCTGTTTGGGTTCAGCAACTGATCTGCATTAAAACGAATTAAAAGCGGGAGTGATGTAGAAAAATAAATATATTTTTCATGTTTAACCAATTAATAATTACATCTGTTCATCCGTCCATTACAAGTCCATCCCTGTAAATGTGTCAGGATACTACGGACAACAATTCAGAAAGAGCGAAGAAAGACATTTTCCTCCGACACAGTGAATAAAACGTAACTGCTTAAAAACGACTGGAAATTCCACTAACAGTATTATTTAAAAATACCCTAAAGAGCAATAAAGCTATCAAATATTCTTGAAAGTGCTTAAAGTAGCATATCTATGTTGACAATATATAAACAAAAAACAAAGACCACCTGGTATTTCTGAACAACTTGGGGAATATTTGCAATAGCAATGTTTCTGACCACTATTCCAATTTGTGTCTAGCTATATGCTGTAAATTAAGCACGCAGACTATTTTTAGGCAGGAAGACCAGCACATCCATTATTTTTTCTGACTTAATGGTTAAGATATTGAATATAGTGTGCCAGACTGTCAATTCATGAGCGTTGCATTATCAGATTTCACAATTAAATTTCACCAATTAAAATGTAAAATATAATAAGGTAGGATATAGTTAAAATGACAGCTCTTGCATTCCTTTAAACTGAGAAACAGATTTTGCCCTACCTCCACATTTCACCATCAAGCAACATTTCACATCTAGTATCAATGGTAAGACCTTTTCTAACTGCTTCCTATCTGTAAAAATAAAAGAGAATGAATACAGACATATTATTGAATTTCATTAAAATGTGATGCGTTCATGTGCTTGATCTCCATCAAAAAATTGAGAGTAAAATAAAACGCTAAACTGACTAATACTGAAGTGGCAGTGAACTGCATACTGAAATGCGTGCATGTCCTTTTAGCCCAGTGTCTGAATCTCACTCAAAAAAAATCATGATTCTGGACATATCCATGCACCTACCAATAGACCTACACTGAACATCGACACTGCTGCCATCTTGGATTTGTTTAATATTCTGCAATGCTCCAGAAAACAGGCTGATGTTGCACAAGTCAACATGGCTGCAGTGTCTATTGATGCCATATTGCATAAACTGCTTTTAATGCGTAATTTGGGGTGTGTCCCCCCAAAAAACAAGAAGGTCACACATACATGAAAGGATTCCAGCATCCCAACCATGCCTTTATTTGGCAACTTAATGAAGCACATAAGCAGACATGGGAGGGTGCACGTAATAGAAGGGACTAGACTTGACTTACGTGGATGGTGAGCTCAGCTGCAACAAAACATTTTGGCTTGGTTAAAGATGTCAGCACATCTTCTTTCTGATTTTTCACAGGCTTTGTGTCACACAGATCTACTTAAGACTATTAATGCAGTTTTGAAGACATACGCTATATGAGGCAAAATATAGTGGCTCACTGTGGCAGAGCACTGCCATATGATATAGATAAAAGACCAATCTTCTCGATTCAGAAACACTGGTAGAGTAGAACACAGGGGTTACTTTCCTTCTGACAGAAACCAGTCTCCAGAACAGTTCACTCATGTCACAGACTTTACACCAGTACTTGGATCAGGTATCCTAATAGCATGCCTCATTGATTTATAAAGTGTGTAAATTAACATCATTAGTGTATTTTTACACACAATATGATCTTTGCATGTGTGGTACTGAAGGAAACACTTGGCTTTGGTTAGGAGATTTGTGTGGAAGGGTGTTGATTAAAGTGAGAAAGACTTGGGGGGGATGAGCAGGAGGCTGAGTGTTAACAAGCCAACAGAACTGGGCTTTACAAGGACTTAGTAGTTGCATCATGCACACTACTAATGTGCAAGGAGAGCCCACTATGCAGGGTCCTCGCTGCAGCACTGAACGGCACAAATAATTCAAACCCTTGGTGTAGTAGTGGCGTGGGGAGGGGCGTTTTTTCAGAAAGCATCGGGACACCTACAAAAAAGTAAACAAAGGTTCTGACCGACTGGACAAAAAATCTGAAATAAAGGCTGAGTAGAAGGCATGGCCTGGCTGCACCCTTTTGCTGTAAACAAGGCAGCTGTTTACCTTTTCGAAAGGTCCATGAGCACCCCGGAGAAGATTTTCTCTCCTAAACGAAAGGACACAACAAGTGCATCGTCGATGATGTGATCCAATGAGACCCGAACCTCGGAGCCGGGGACGAGGCCCATGATGGTCTCAGGCTGTCTCTCGATGCTTTCTGCGCGGGGCACCTGGGGTTTAAGCTCGGGCTCCGTCTCGGGCTCGCTCAGGTCGGTTTTCAAACTCAGAACAGGATGAGCGCACACATCCTCGGGTTCTGAAGAGGTGATGAGGGGTTGATCCACCGCTGCTACTAATGAGTCCTCGCTAGATGCACTAGAAGAGTCGCAACTCTGCCCAAGCGAGGTCTCCTCCAACGCAGGGAGGGAAAGGGAGGCGTGATAGTCTGAAGGCTGAGGGTGTTCGTGGAAAGCGTCTTCGGGAGGCTTAAATTCAGAGCCGGGGGCATCGTTGGCTGTTTCGGGCTCCAGGTTCGCCTCCCGAGACGGCTGTATCAATCCTATAGTGTCGACAGGGTGAGTGGACTGCGGATTACTGTAGTACTCTGCCGCCGGTTCGGCCAGAGACAGACAAGTATCGGACTCCACAGGATGATGCGCGGGCAGAGAATGCAAAAAGACCACGGAAGGCTGTGAGTCTGAGATAGAGCTGGGCAGAAGGCAGGCGCTTGGTTCTCGGGCACTGACCTCGTTAGGAGCCTCCACGCTGTGCGAGAACGGCTCTTTCAAACGCCCCTCTGCCACGGCAATGTCTTTAAACCTACAGTCCGTGCGGGCATGCTCCTCGGCCGTGTCCACGCGGCTCCACAAGCCGCCTGCCTCGGCATGTCCATCCTCTGCATAGGCAACCGGGGCTTTTCCCGCGGCTTGGAGGTCTGGCCTTCTCACTTCCATTTGGACCTGGCTGCATTCCTGAACCGCATCCACATCCTCGACCGGTCGACGGAGGTCTATTTCAGGGACGAAGTCCTGCGTCGAGTGCACCTCGAGGTTGGCCGCATGCTCGGCCGGCTCCGGCTCGTTCTCGACCCCGTACCCCGCTGTTGTTGATGCAGCAGCTCCTGGCTCCGCAGCCACGGCCGCCATTTTCTTTCCGCTTTGCAACTACTACTTGGCCCTCTCCTACTGATAAGACGTTGACGTGCCCACTAAAAGTACCAGCACTCGTGATTGGTCTCTTATTCGCCGTCGATTGGCTCATATTCGTGCCATTCAAAGAAGCTCTCTGAAAGGGTTGTGATTGGCTCACGTTTTGACAATATAGTTTTCATTGGAAAAAACACGTGTTTTGTGCCACAAGAGGGCAGTGCGGAGTTGGCTGAGTCTTTGGGGGCCTCTCGGGCCACACGTCATACACGGCACATAGCCAGCCTGACAGTGACCGGATGAATGAAGTTAAATTACCAAATGAAACAAGAGTGTTCACACACATCATACTCAGTTATGAATTCACGCAAGTTTGCAGCTACAAACCATGTTTTATGTCAAGTCAAGTAGTTAAATTGATATATATATAGACAGACAGATGGTCCTCCAGGACCATTGTGCCGCACAAAGAACAAAAACAGAAAAACCACAAGACTGAATGAGTGCAGGTAGAGCAGTACAGTAATATACAGGACAGAACAGCATACAGCACAGTTAAAGGAGCAATAACAGTACTAGTGTGAGTGAATACTGTAGTATGACATAGCAGAGTGATTGCAAAAAATGCTAAAGAAAGAAAAACAGCAGTAAATAACAGTGCAAAAATAACAAGCAGCAAATACAGGATAATAATGTAGGAAAACACCCAAGATTTTGTGTTTAAAAAACAACATTACTTGGTCATCTTGCTGACTTGTATCTGAGGAGCTGAATTGAAAAATAGCCCTGTTGTGTGTATACGTGGTTTCTTATGAGGTTTTCATGTAGTCAAGACTTGATGACCAGACTGCAGTATCACAGAGAAACAGCTGTGACAGACAGACAAGTAAACAGACTATCAAAAAGGAATTGGCAACCCCAGTCCTAGAGAGCAGCACAGTTTGGTGATTTTCTTGCTCTAACACTTACTTAAGATAAGATAAGATAAGATAAAGCTTTATTATGGCAGAAAGTGGAAAGAACAAAGTTAAGAGTAGCAACAATTAAGAAAATAATAGAATAGTATAAACTAAAATAAAATAGAAAAAAATACTATATTAACAGTGCAGCATAAAATGTACACTATACAATATAGAGATATATGTGTTGTATTTACATAAATGTAAATGGTGTGACTCATGGTACACGACGCATGGTGTGTACTATAAATAAAATGCAAAAACAGAAAACTGAGTCTGTATCTGTTTTTACTCTTGCTACTTACTTTCACAACACTGAATACTAAAATATTAAAATATAGACTATATGAAAATGTAATGTAAGACACACAGTATTTCCTTTACCTGCAACATAAAACAGTAAAGCCATGTAACGATGTAGCGCTAAGCAATCTTTATTTCATGAAAAGTATTAAATGGTTCCCCGAGACCCATTTAAAAAATGAACCCGTGAACTTTATGTGAAAGGTCCCCGCAGCAAAATGTCATAACATTTATTGTCAGGCTTGCAGAGATGCAGTGAATGACCAGTATTGTAAAAGTTTATGTTTCACTGCAGTTTACGTTCTTGAAACAGACCTAAAATGTTGCTAAAGGGCATTGGTAAAGAGTCCTTTGTAATATTGCTATATAATGCTATTTTAATCATTCGTCCTCTTCTATGTACATTGGCCAATTTTGAGGACCTCTGTTCATCAAGCAAAGGGCAAAGAGGTCAGTGACTTACTGGCAATAAGTAAAATACCATTTTCCAGTTTCCTCAGTGACAAAAATACATTCAATCAAGAAATCAGGCGTATAATAGCTGATTTGCCAGTTTAGAATTAGAATAAATAAAGAACACAATTTTTTTTATCTTTAGGGGTAAATTACTAATTACCCTTTCAGCAGAAGGGAGAAATACCTTCACACTAATGAAAACTGCTGTGAACATAATTTAACAATGCTGCAAAATGCTGTACACTGCGAGTCCTTATTTAAACTTTTTTCCAGCAGTACTTGTCTTCTTCACAGTGCTGTCCTGTGCTTTCTAATGACCTTTTGATCAATGGCGTTTTTGTCTAAATAATTGTCTAAAACCAGATTGTTACATCATAGCATGTTACTTACCCTCTGTTTGATACAAAAATGAATGTGTGGATTAAAATGCCAGTTTTTATAGCCTGTTTACTCTGGGAAAATCACCTTTAACATGTGTCGTCCTTACATTTGAAGCTCATCCATATGTACCAGGCTTGAGACTGGACTGTAAGTTGCAAAGATTTTCTGTATATCTCGGGCTGAGACCTCAGCAGCAACAGAACATGTAAGACATAATTTGACTTCCACAGAAAGATGTGGTGCAATAAAAGTTATAATCCACAGGGAGCAGACAAGGAGTGTACTGAAGGGCATTGACCTGTGGCATGTTTTTCCTTGTCAGTAAACTCTTAAAAGGCAGTTTCTGCCCCGTTCTGGAAAAAAAGATTTAAAAAAGGTTGAAATTTAAAAATTAAAGCTTAAGGCTTTCCATGCAAAGGTAACCAGCAAGAGTAATTAATCTTATGAATAAAAGCTTCATCAATCTTTCAGCTGGCTTGTTTGTATATCATTCAATGGCAGTTTTTGTTTGTGCAGTTTTGTTTAATTATGGTATGATGGATAGGGCCACCAGAATGCATCTAAAAGTATTCTATTCTTGCTTTTGTTTCTCCAAAAACAGTTACTGTTCTGAAGCACAAGTTTTTTTTGGAAATACAACAAACCCTAACCCTAATGATTTAATTCAGTTATATTTAGGTGTCCATTGCTGACACAGATATTACATTGTGCACTGACAGATCATATTATCCCACACAGAAGTTTAACTAATAATAAGGAATGTGGAGAATCCACACATGAGCCCATTGCCAAGTATTCACTAAAAGGGTACACAGTACCCAGTACTCAGCTGTGGAAGAGTGGAACTCCAGGGGATAGGGGGACCTGTAGGATGAGTGATCTTTAGTGATGAGTTTAGGATAAGTGTCATTTGTGATCCAACATTAGTACCCTAACTAATGTTCTTGTTGCTGAATGCAATCAAATCTTCACACATGTTCCCAGATCTATTATTAAAGGCTGCTACTGGAGCAGTAGGGCCCCCATATTAATGCGTATTCAGTAGAAACCTTGTATGAACAGGTTTATTTAAACATATACCGAATGTCAAAAAAATAATATAATGATGTTTGTAAAAGGGGCTGAATGGATCACTATGAATGGATCATGGAGGGCTTGGTCATTTCTGGATGTGTTGACGGTGTTCACTCTTTTTATTCAGCCACATTTAAATATTTAAAATATACTGATTGTAGATGTAAATCCTTATTGTTTTTGGAAACAATTATGCTCTTTTCCCCCCAAGTGATGGCCCTACTAATGGAGTACTCACCTGTCTCTGCGTATTAAGGGTATAGGGTATAATTCATGATGCACTGAAAACACACTTTTCCATTCCCTGTGCAAAAAGCTTACAGTTTGCTCATAAATGAGGTCAACGCTCTTCCATGACTTTGTCACATCTACGACCGCAGTCTGTCTATACTTTAGCAAAAGTGTTCAGCACTGAAATGACTGTATAAAAAACTGAAAAAAAACCCAAAGGATATTTAATGTAGGATAAATATTTTCAAACCTGTGATTGCCATGTATGTAAAAATGCACTGTGACTTAACTTCATTTACATTAAACTTCCTAATAATTTATAGTGAAATTTAAAGTGAAATTACTATAAATAACTTTCTAATTAAAGAAATTTGTAAATGTGTTTTTAATAATAATTCCCTTCATTTAAATTATTTGAAGAACTCACAGTGGCTACACTAAGGCACTAAAATTACATTGGAAGAAGAATTCAGATTTTATTGTAGCTATGCATAGAAAGATGAATGATGCAACTTTTTGTGATCTCCTTCTGCCTATCTAGTCATTATTCAAGCAACCTAGCGGTCAAATCCTTGATGACTTGCCATTTTACATGCAATGTGGTGCTGCCGTAAAAGTTTATGACCTGATTATGGGTACAGACTCGTCAGGCCATAACAAAAGAGGGAGAGTCCAACGGAGGAGAAAGGATATTTAAGGAGAGCAGATTATTCACTTGTACATTTCTCTGTCTTCACCTTACTTCACTCTGTCATCAACATCATCTTCACCCAGTCATGGCTTTTTCTGGCAAGTGGGAGACCGAATCTCAGCAGGGGTACGATGAGTTCTGCAAACTCATTGGTAAGCAACATGCTCCTAAAAACGTTACAAAAACTGAAAATGTGCTAGTACAGTGTATGTTGCAAAACATACACTCTTAAAGGTAATGGTGCCAGATGTTTGATACTGTAGAATATATATTTCTTTCAATAAATAGTTATTTACAAAACCATTTTTGCAAAGATGATGATGTGTGTGAAGAACCCCTAGATGGTGTAAACGTTGTAGAAACAATTGACTAGTTAATGGATAAAGAAACTTGTGTTAGACATCTTGATGCCTTTAAAAATAACTTCACACTCACAGATCTCCTTTGCCAATATGGTTCTTTAGGGAACTTCAGTAGTCCTTCTGTGGCATCAAACAAACAACCATTTGTAGCAACTTTTCTGAAAGAGTGTACTGTGTACTGTAAATCTTATTGCATTTACATGCCACACAAAAGTGAGACTAAGCAACCAAGTTTAGTTTAAATGGATTTCAGCTTTGCTGTAGTGGAGCATTATAATTATGAAGCAATAGTGGGACTGTCAGGACAAAACTGTGATTCTCTATTTAATTTCTAATGAGATTTTTGCAAAATGTCATGGACATTTTCAAATAATGAAAAAAATAGCAGAAAAAGTAATAGGGCTGATAAATTGCATCAAAATGACCAACTTTGAAGATTTCCTTGACCATGGGCCAGACCGTGCATTTCAACCTTGTGACAGTTATTTTAAGCCAAAGAGAATGTTATGCTTCCACCATTTCAATTGAATTTCCTCATTTGATATATTGGAAATAAACAATAAAAATGTAAAGAGCTACAGTTCAGAGACAGGTAAAAAAAAAAATACAGTACTGTTATAACTATATGTTTCCAAGAGCTTTAGCAGAGCTCCTTCAGGATGCATAAGACTTTTTGTTTGAAGTTCAAAAAAGTTTTTTTTTAAGAAAGTACATCCTCTGTACATCAGGTATACCAGATGATGTGATTGAGAAGGGGCGTGACTACAAGCTTATTACTGAGGTGATTCAGAATGGTGACGAGTACTCTTGGACTCAGCACTACCCATCCAACCACAGCGTTACCAACAAGTTCATTATCGGCAAAGAGTGTGATATGGAGACCATCGGAGGGAAGAAGTTTAAGGTATGACTGCGGCAGTGGATTTGCACCTCATACAGCATGTCAGTGAATAAGCTAGATTCACCTGACATTAACACTGATGTGTTGATTATACCTAAACCTAGCCAGTTGATCAATCAGGGATAAGTTATATGAATGGGATTCATTCTTCCTTACATCATCAGGCAACCGTCACCATGGAGGGCGGCAAGCTGAGTGTGCGGTTCCCCAACTACCACCACACATCTGAGATCAGTGGGGGGAAGTTGGTTGAGGTAAGACACTAAACAGTTAAAAAAAAATCTTGATCTTGATTTGTTTTTAAACATTTATAGTTTACACATTAGTATTAAAGGCATATTCATGTAACATTAACAGACAACCATTTTCCTATTTACTTTTTTCCTTACACTTTTTAAAACTTCTATATCCTCCTGCCTTGCAGACATCCACAGCTACTTCAGCCAAGGGTCCGGTCGTCCTCGTCCGCACCAGCAAGAAAATCTAACTGAATCTCTCCTGTGCAACTGATGACCAAAATCTTACTTGAAAAAATTGTGAAAACTAAATAAAAAATACAATACTTGCATCTTTTTATGTGGTACATACGTTCGTAGCCCTAACTCTCAATATATAAAAGGGGGGTGAAATGAATGACTCCGGTGCAACTGCAGAAAGAAAATACACGAGTAACTAACCGGCTACCACTGGAGGGCAGTCAGCCTTCAAAATGCACATTCTACCCTGAGGGCACAATGTACCCCTAACAAAAGCCTTGGCAGCTCTCTTTGTTACAACAAACTGTGAAGACAACATTACTGCAGATTTTGAGGACTGACAATGGGATTAATGTTGGCAGAGTATTTGTTTTAATACTTACTCTTAATCTATGAGCCAATGTGACAAAGACACTTGCCAACCCATGTTACATCTGTATGGGCAGTTTCTCAACCAGACTAGCCCCTGCTCAGGTCAGCATGTTTAATCTTTAACTGGCTGCCATGCCACAAAACATTTAATCTCATGTTTAGAGCAGACACATACATAATACAGTAAAACAGTATCCCAGTGAGAGGACGTTTCATTTTGCAAGTACCCCTCCTAATAATTAAAAGAATGCCAGCCCCTCCCCCTCACTGCTTTCCAAACAAAGGTTGTGAAAATGATCCATTACCCAACTGCCCCCCCATTCCCTCGTCACATAGGCTCAGACATGCGGCCCACCTCCCTGGGCCTGCACATGTGCCCCCCACAGAGTGCGAACACAAAGGAGACTCACCCCTCCCTCTCGCTCACTCCCAGCCTTCCTCTTCCACCCAATCTCTTTAATTACTCAGATAAGACGGCTCTCCCAACAGACGCACTAATCCACCATTACAACCCATCCTGTGCTACACTACATATCAGCTCAAGTCTTTGTACGCTTATAGATTTTTACAAATCTACATTTCTACTTACATCTAATCATTCATCTTACAGCAGTGCTGTCAAATAAAAAAATAGGTATTTTTCATCTTTTTCTAAAGACCATTTGAAAGCATCTCTACTACACAGTTTTGTGAAATGTTCATTAAGCAATAGAAATGGTCCACAGTTACATGAAAGAAGTTACATTGTTACATTACTGTAGTCAATGTAACATCAATGTAACAAAACCTTTCTCCTAAAAAGGTCATTTAGAGTGACAGATGTAATTTTTTGGTCATCTTTGAATACATAAAGTCAAGATTTTGGACACTGGAACACATTTCTATCTCAGTATAAAAAAGAGGAGTTCAGATATTCATTATTCGTTCTAACTCCTGCTATAATGTAAAAAATGTGATCATTAAAACCCACAACCCAGTTCCTACTTTGCAAAATTTTAAGAATTAAACTCCACTTCAGTGTAAACTATTCTTTTATTTTATCCTCAGAAATTCCATCTTCAATCTTTGAGCAGTACTAAACAGCGGGTAGTGTGTTTTAAGGCTATTTTGTGACAGGAAAGAGAGCCATACAGGGTAGGAATCTCCTCCATTGTCTTCAGTCCAGCACATGAAGAGGGGCGGGGGAGTCGGGAGGGTTTGGGGGGACGCACTGGTATTTAGGGAGGGGCTAAATAAAGGAGCACCCCTCCCCTGAAAGCTTTTCATTTGCAAGGAGTCCAGACATTCATATTAAACAACCCCTGAGCTATGCAAATCTACCACTTTCAGTATGTAGAACAAAGACATTTCAACTACAAGATGTAGTTTTTTTTCCCTTTTTATTTTTTTGCAAATTACATGTTATCCCCAGCCTCTTTCTCCTATATACATTTAGGCTTTTAAATAAAACCATAGACCATGAAATGAGCTCTGCTAACATGTCCTGGTCAATTTCTAGAGATTTAGGAGACATTGGTTGCAATGTGCAACATTTTCTTGGTGAAAATAATTACTGCCTTTCAGCAATAATATCTTGATATTAAAAAATCGAATGCTAAATCAGAAAATAACGGAGCAGTGGTTAAAGAATATGTCTAAAGTAACAGATTAAGCTAATGGTTACATATTGCACACACAAAGGTTTCACTTTACAATGAACTGAAATACAAAACAGTGCATGTATCTGATACAGTGAAAACAATGCACCTACCTACAGAAAATGAGACTTGAACATGAAATATACAAATAAAAAAAGAACAAATGTTTTGGGAATAGAAACACTGGGCTTTATGAACAATCAGATTGAAAGTATACAAATAATACAAAAATTAAGTCCTGCAGAATCAGCGTAAAAATGGCATACATTGAGGTAGTTCAAAAATCAGGACCATCAGTGGATGAATTTGTTAATCCAAAGTCCAGTTAAGTGGTTAAAAAGCTTATCATTTAGCAGGACATAAAGCAGACATTTTGGCCCGGCTGCTAGTTAACAAAACATTGTGCAGTCGACATCCCTGTAAAATCCACCAAAACCTGAGTGAAATGGACCGAGCTGGGCTTAAAGTTAGTCTAATCTTTAGTATCAGTCACACTAATGCCATGAAAACTATGGTTGAGTGCTGTAGTCTGCTATTTTTTGGCGACTGCCATGAAATCCTGCGTCACTTAGAGCCTGTCATCAAAGAACCTTCCCTAATACTCTTGGTGGCCTATAGTTCAACGAAACAGGTCAGAACTTGTCCACGCAGTTGTCCCAACCCATCATAGTGTCATGAAATTCACAGATATCCACATGTGAGAAACCAAAACAGAGCAGAGTAATATACCCATCAGTAGTATGAACTAGGGAACTTTATAACATTTATATTATACTCAATAGGACAAATGTGTTCTAACTACAGTTTTCTACCACATACAAGTAAGTATGAATGACTGCCTGAAGTCACCGCAGCAGTGTGAGGTAATTTTCATGGACGACAGTAACTAAAAGGAAGAGGTCTTTGACTGTAGTGAGCTTAACGCAGATGAATCAAAGGTTTCACCCCCTAGGCTAGAAACTTGTAAAGCTCAGTTTCCTTGAAAATGAGTCACAGAGAGGCTAGGACAGATGCCTCTATTCCCTGGGGTTTCCCCCTCCATCTGCCTGCAGGAAAACCAGAGGGACAGAGCTGTGAGCTGAGAACAGCACAGCACAACATTAACATTCTCTACAGAGAATTTAAAGCAGGCATTAAAAAAATCATTTAAAAATGAACCACTTCATACAAACATCAGCTGTTTCAATGGCATTGTATTTTTCCTTTTCAAGTAGTCTGTTCAGCCCTGATATGGGTATGTCACTGTAAACAGTACCAAAGAGGGAGATAAAGCCATCATTTCATTTTTAAGGCAGCAGCATCAAAGAACGACACAGTAAATCCAGTGTGAAACTTCAAGAATTCCTTGTCTTTGAAAGAAAATAATCTGAATATCCAGTTTTTCTTCTTAAGGCTTACTATGGAAATAAAAATGCTTCAGTGGGATGTTTTTGTGTGTCTTACAGTCAGTCTGGTTTGGAATAATTTTTTCCTACCCCATTTTCTCCATCTAGGTCTTGCAGGAAACTCCTAATGCATTAGTCACGTAATTCTTCATTTGTTATCGGAGACCCTTGCTGAAATAGCTGTAGAAATTGGCACCCCCCAACCAAAAAAATCAGTCTCAAGTTAACACTATAACTTCTGCTGGGTCAACTCGTCTGTGGGTTTTCTGTTTGGAAAGTCTTCGCTTCTGGCTGAGCCGGAGCTTCTCAAGGCCCGTAGTAGGGACAGTGGCATTGGGGGAGGTGGAGAGTGTGGAGGACAGCGGTCGGATTGAGTTCAGTCTGTCCTCCCTCTCCTGGCGTCACCTGTCAAAGCAGCCGGTGGTGAAGGTGTGGTGAGATCCCAAGTATCCGTTGCCATAGGCCAGGCCCATGCAGTGACGAGGCTCCGTCCCCATGCCCACCGGCATGGAGAGAGTGCTTTGGAGGGGCAGGCTGCACAGGCCAGATGTCAGGCTGGGGAAGGATGGGAATGATCCACCTGGAAGAGAGGCAGATAGCATGCTAGCCTGGTGTGGTTGGAGGTAGTCTCGCAAGGTTACAGCACCCAGCGCCTGGCACTCAGCCAGCATGTGCAGTTGGGACAGCGCAGGGGAGTGCTGCGAGAGCTGCGGGTACCCGCTTGTCTGCAGCAGTAGTTGCTGTGAGCCAGATGTCGGTTGCCTCTGCAGGGACTGGGTGGCTGGGCTACAGGAGCCATGGGCCTGTGCCTGCAGGCTCACCTGGCTAGTCGAGGGAGACGATTTAGACTTGTTAGCTTCTTTTACATCGTTGTCATGAGCACTGCAAAGAAAAACAATATATTACATAGCGACAACATTATATTTTTGACCGAGATATCAATGACCTGTTACTATACAAATAACTGTACTATGATGTAATAGGTGTAATGTAAAAATCTGATAGACCACAATTTACATAAAAAAACCAAATTTTGCTTAAAAATGTTTACAAAAAAATTATAACAGTTTATAAACAAATTCAAAGCAGTTAAGGGACATTTTAAGACTGCATGTGTCAAAATAGGTAAAGAGGGTTGAAGACACTTACAGCAGCATGAGCTGGATACACTGGGTCAAATGGTCCCAAGAATAACCTGTGAGCAGGTGGAGCACTGTGGTCCAGCTGGGAGAGATCTGTAGGCAAATGCGTGAGGCAGCAATGCAGGCTGCTGCCACCTGAGAGGGCCTAAAGCTCAGGAAGGCATGGTCTGAAACAACACACACACGCGCGCACACGCACACACACGCACGTATGCACACATATTTGCACACAGTCTGAGAACAGTCATATTTATTGTTCCCCAAATCTCTCATGTGTGAAAAAAACAAACAATTAGATTTCTAAGCAATGTTTTTTAAAGCTATGTATTTTATTAAATATAAATCAGTCAAATATTTAAACTTAACTTTTCTTCATAACGCTTATACTACTCAACTACTCATTCTATCAGAACTGTATGAAATTCACCTTGCAGGGAAACTTCTAGAAAATAGTGTGCGTATTTGTCCATGAAAGCTTTGGTCTTGGACAGTAAGGTCAGGGGCCAGCCGTTATGCAGGTCTCCTTCCTGCACAGCCGCATGGAGGTAATAGTCGATAAAGTGAGCTGGTGTTGGCATGCACAGGTTCCAGCCAAATGTCTCCAGCAGCAGAAGCTCCATTTTGATGAGGTCACGCTTGTTGAGAGCCAAGTTCAGACTGCACATGAAGCTCAGTGTGTTCAGCTGCTCCAGCTTGGGAACGCGGTCCTCCTTCTCCTCAAACTTACCTGCAGACAAACAAAGGAGACTTACAAAGAAGTGCAATTTCTATATAATTAAGAGTGTTGCATGTGAAGTCATAAGAGGAAAAAAATAAAACACCTTAATTAATCAAAACACCCATACAAACACACCATACAGAGAGAAAAACACTGGTTGGAGAAGGTCATTTCTGCTACTGAAACATTTCACTGCAGGCATTTCAGGAATTGCATTCTCAGAGATGTTAGTCTACTAGTCAGAATAAGCAAGTAGTATGGACAAGACCCGCAACCGCTCAGGGTAGTAGGTTTCCACAGCAGAATGTATTTGCACATTCAGCTCATTTATGAATACAGCTATTGTGATCAGGATATACCCGTCATACCTTTCAAACTGGCATGCTGAAATAATTAAGGTACATACCACAGGAAGCATTCTGCAGGTTCATTAATGAGAGAAAGCAACTGGCCTCTGGTGACTATTCCTCCAGGTAGAATTCCTTCAACCCCCACCCTTCTCTCTCTTGCTCTAGGTGTTAATATCTTCATGGCGAAGTCTTAGGCTCCCCTGTATTACTTTCCCTGCAGTTGGATACCCCAACAATACAGGCCTCATGGCCCCTGACCTCTCCAGCTCATGCTTCAGTGCTCATAGGAGGCCCCAGTCTTCAGATCAGTGGTGAGTGTAAAGTGGACCCCAGGAGCAGGAGTTCAATAAAATGGTGGTCACACCTGCATTCTTTGTAGAAAACAATTTCCACCTATGACATTCCCTGAATGAATATCAGAGTGACTTTAGCACTACAGATTCAACATAGACATTCATTTCATGTATGAAAATCCAAGATTTTGATGTAGTTTGATGTGCTAAAAACTGGGTACCCACTCAAAGATCAATAAAGTCACAATTTAAGATGTGCTGAAAGTGTAGAAATTATGTTAACAGAACTTAAATTAAGATATAATAAAAGCTAATGTTTAACACAATCACTACTCAAAGGTTAATACATTTGACAGTTGCATCAGTGATGCAGTTATTTGTATGTATTCAAACATTTATTATTAAAACTATTTTCACAGATTTTTTTAGCAATCCTATTGCAGCACTCATGCTACAAGCCTTCCTTTTCTCAATTATCTGGGGCGTATTAATTCCATTAATTAGCATCGACCCTCAGGGGGATGTCCGTCATACTAATTTGAAGATCAGTTTAAACATGTTTCAGTTCAAACATGCCCCTCTAGGTAGCCTGGAAGCAGGGGAGAGCAAGAGCAAGTGAACAAGTAAGAGAAAGTGCAACCTAGAAAGAGCAATAGCTAGAGAGTGAGAGAGAAAAGATTGGCCACACTACATAAGTCTCTTCAAAAAAAGTATGCGCAATCCCACATCAGACTTGAACAAATAAGTTACTATAAAGCTGTTCATGTAAGTTTTTTTTAATAAACACAAAAACAACCCATTAATGACAAAAAAGTAAGCATTTAAAGTCAGCTTCTTTTTTATGTTTATTGTCTGGAGACATGTGCTCAGCTAGTTAGCAAAACAAACCTAGTATTTCCAAGGCACTTGACCTTGAAGAGTTAAGTAAGGGTGAACAATTTGGTTTAAGATGTACTTGTATGAAAATCCATAAGGGCAACACACTGAAACCATAAGCTCTCAGTAAGGCAGGACTCTAAAAACACATAAAAGGCTTTGTCAGAGCAATTCTCCATTTGTCCAAATAAATAATGTCCTTGGCCTGAATGAAAAATTATGTCCTCCCTGCATTATGCCTGCAGTAAGCCTCTATTGCCCCCCTCACACTCAGTACTCAGAATGCAGGGAGTGCGCAGAGTAACCCAACAATAGCAGCAGCCAAGTGAATCAATGAGTCAGTGAAGGGAGGGATACTTTAAACAGGGATCATGAGCATGGTCATTATTCATTCAGTCCAAAGCAATTAATTAATTCCTGCACAGCGCCATTTGCCAGCCAGTCCAAACAGCACTGTCCAAAAACAAAGCATCTTCATGCATGAGGAAACAAAGATCTTAGATTTAAAGAGGCTGTTGTTAAAACAAACAACCACATAAGCAGGGAATTAAAGGTAGAGGGGAAAACACAAGGTCTTTGCGTCAGTATAATAAGGTTTATCATCCAACATCACAAGACTGTGGAATGCTTCAACGTTTTAAACATACACAGTCAGTTCACACTGACCTTCAATCTAGAATAATAATAAAAAAAGGAATGCTTAACGTTGTTAGTTGTGCATCCTCTGGACATCCTAAACTGTTGCTGCTAAAACACATACAAAATTGGATAGCTTGCTCAGCATTGTCAAGTTAAGAGGATTATACCCAGTGATCAACATTTATGAAATAATAAAGAAAAAAGCTAACGTATTATAAATGCTTTACATGAGTAATCTAAATTTCCCACAAAGCACTGTATTATTCTAAAGGAAGGGAATGATTTACAACACATACACTAAGCCACACCGCCAGCAAGTGACAGCCTGTGCCTTATTTTGTTTTGTCGTAAGCAGACATGGTGGTTGCTGATAACACATCTCACCACATTGCTTTAAGCACCGATAGACGGTTAGCTGGTTTTGCCAGTTTCCTGTGCAAAAAATCTTTCCAGGATATCAAGCAACATGGCCAGACCACCACGGCATCTAATGTCTGACTTAATCTGTAGGTTTAAGGCAGGTCTAACACTGCATTCATGCATGCCAGGACAGCTGTAATTGCTAAGCTCTAAAGAGCAGGGGACCTTCGGGTTTGTACATTTAAAAGTTATCTCGGTGAAAAACTAAGGGGTCTGCGGGGCCATGGCCTCTTCTACACACAGCTGTCACAGAGCACAATGCAGCAGCCTCCCAGGCAACATTGAGTACTTTCACAGCCCTAAGCACAGCCAGCTCCAGTCTGGAGCAGCACCTAGGGCCCAGAACTACAACAAAGTGTATTTAACCAACCATAGATCAAGAGATTGAATGCTAGGGTAAGGGGGCATCATCATAAGGGGCATATACAGCCATTGGTAAATACTAAACAATATAGTATTTATGAATGTATATTCACACACATTAAGGATGGGAAATGTTAACATTTTTTGTTTATATTAATCGCGATTCATCACACTGTGAAACGCAAAATTAAGTAATTCAAAAGTAGTACTGTTATATCAGCAGAAGAGCAACAACATTTAGTTTGCAAACATTTTAAACAAATATGGATCTTTTTACAGCAGTATTCCTTTAACACAGTTACAGTTCAAATATTTTTGTAGATCTTGACTTAAACATTAATGTAATCATATCAAATATAAAAACATATTTTTTTTGCTTTTTGGGCCTCGTTCGCCAAGCCTCATGCTGGGTTGTTTATGTGCTAGGTTGTTTATTTTTGGGCCCAGTGGTTACCAAGGCAATCAGATGCACCTGAACAGAATGAGCCTCCAGTGCTCAGCGCCGTGCCCAAATACAAACAACCAGCACAAGGACGAGGGTGTGTGGTGGACGAGGCCCGGACCTCACAGTCGGCTGTACTCAACGGTGGAAGGTTTAAAAAAAGCCAAACCGAGAATGTTATTTATTTCTCCTTACTGCCGATTGGCTGCTGCCCTGTGACGCATCTCTGGCAGACGCTGTCCAGAATTTCACCTACAAAGTGTCTTGAGTGTTCTCCTGTTTAGTGTTTTGTTCTTCTTAAAACCCTGTAGTTTTTATTACTGGTAACTAAAGTAATTTACCAAAGAAAATACTTTAGTTTACAGTAATACAAATGCATGAATTACAGTACAGTCTATACAGGTACAGCACAGATATGGGTTTAGCTGTACATTTTCTTTAAGGGTAATGCATTAAACTAAGCTTAAAATGAAACTATAGCATTTTGAGAGCATATTTGGAGGCATATTTAGGGGTTACACGATCACAAACATACATATGTATGTATGTATGTATGTGTGTGTATGTCGGGTGTTAACAGTTTTTTTTGAAAGTTAATTTTCCTGTGCTTCACCTAACACTTGATACTGAACATACTGCTGCTCCCTGATAAAAGAATATTGTTTCTTCTGGTTTATAAATGTCAACTTGGCACTGCTTGGAATGTGCAGTCTATGGATACATGCTATATCGGCTATAACGGTTCCAACGCCCATGCTATAGACTCCGAGGGTAACTTGTTTTTTTATAATAAACTAGATAAAACGTGAATGCCCTGCAGTGACAAATAGCGGAATACTGCTGTTAAAACGTTTATTTGTTTAAAGTATTTGCAAACCAAATGTTATTGCACTTCTATTCATTTAGCAGTACTTATAAAAGTACAATACATAACTTTTAAATTTGTTATTAACTGTGTATAACAATGCGATTAATCATGATTCCTTTTTTAAAACTCATAACATGAATTAAAACCAAGTCTGTGACTTACTGGCTAGCAGCAGGCAGGAAAGGGCTATAATGTAGAGCTGCCTCACTGCTACATCATAGTGGTCCATGAACAGGTCGAGCAAATAGACAGCCAGGTGACGTGCTGTAGGGCACAACTGGTAACGATTGCTGAGGACAGCTAGCAGGTCAGCAAAGTAGCGTCTCATTCCAATTTGAGGGGAATGGGCATGATATGTGGGCAACTTCAACTCCTGAGGAGAGAGGGAGTAATATGTAAAGAAAAAATTAAAAGGCAATGAAAGGGTAAAATATCTAAATATACTTTCATAACCAAGAAAGCAAACTTGACCAACATACACAGCACTATACAATTCCACATTCTAAATTAGGTAACAGGTATTGGGTTAATATCAGCAGAAAAAACTGAACTGCATACCAACTGACCAATCCAAATCTATACTAAACTCCACATCACAATTTTTCAAGAATTTGTGATGTTCCAAGATGAAGATATTTCAGTAATATTCTATGATTCACATTAAACTTTTTCTGGATATCTGGAAAGCTAGAGTGAATCAATGGCATCCCATTCTATATTGATCATAAAAAAACTACCAAATCCAATTAAACATGTCTAATTACAGTCTCTGATGAATAATAGGAGTAATGAATCATACATGTTCAGCTTTCTAGAAGGTGAAATCCACCTACTCAGCATGCTGATACAATTTATCACAATAACAGTAAACACTGTCATACTGGGTAAGTGATAAAGGGTTTGAGCAGTTTGAGCATAACAGCTTACTTTTAAAAGCAAGTTCCCAATTAAAACCAGCAAATATTTAAACAAAGCTAAATAGATTATAAAATAACATTAAAAAGGGTATCATCAAGTACTCAAGGGTTCATTCTTAGAAAAGAAAATGTGGTACGGTGTCTCTTCTAAACGAAATTAGCTAAGTGCTGATAAATAAAGCAAGTAAAACTATGATTACATTGTTTCAATATGTCATATGCTGTGCAAAATGTTAAAATGCTCTGCTGAGTTAATAATGCGACATGGTTAATGATTTGTATTGTTTTGACCAAAAGGAACTTTGTATGGGCGTTCTGTGGAATTCATTCTAGAAATCCAACAAACACTGGCGTTTGTCTGCGATGTACACAGCACACATTTGAATCACTGCAGTGAGTAGGAGGGTCCATTTGCATACTGTGTCCTTCAGTGATATCCCTATTGACCAACAATATTCATGCTGCTATAGACTAATTCAAGCAGCAACTATTCAGCATCATTCTAGCTTCCCAGGTTTTATAGAAATATTCTTCATGATGGCTGTTTAACGAGACCTGATTCCTTTGCAGGCCCAGCCATCATGTCTCCCAACCATCTGTCCCTCAGAGGGTGTGGGGCTGGGCTCTGACCCTCTCAAGCAGCCCTTTTGTGGAGGCCGTTCGCAATTCATACAACTCTACAGCTGCTGTTTTCGTTAAATGCCCGATCAGTTCGTCAGCTCACATCTCTGTGTTAAACACAGCTGTAATTCTTAGGCAGTGAGGCTGAGACAAGAGACTGTCCTTTTAATAGGGCAATTTGAAAGAATTTCAAGAAAAAACAGTGATGGACGCAGAGAAGGTAAAACTAGCCAGGCCCGTTCAATCATCCATCTTTCACCTTCCCCTGCTCTTAGTCACATTCATGTGGATAAAGGCGCAAGTCTAATCTGGCATTTTAATTAACCAGCATTTAAAAGGAGCCATTTCTTATTACAGCCATGTGTAAACAAGCGGATAAATGTAAAAAATTCAGCAACTGGGAAAGGCAATAAAGTCAGGATGCGCAAGGAGGACAATTCACACAGCTGGTGATTGCAAAACAGAGGGCAAACTTCCACTGACCTGCGCAAAGATTAATTCTGCAAAAATATTTCTGCATTCCATTACTGAATATTAACTAGAACACACAAAGTGTGCAACAACAACGAGGCATGTGTAAGTGAAAATGTGCACATTTCTCTTAACCCTCAGTGTACTTTTAATTTTACATTGTATAAACTCAAAATGTACCACGGAGTCGTAATGGCGGAGCAGGAGGCAAGTACTCACACACATTATGTATTTATTTTTCATTGATCTTTGCAGTATTTTTTTTTACTGAATTAGTGTCCCAAACCCACAACTATGTACTCCAAAATCATCAAAATTTATTTTATAAAATCATAAAAACCACAAAACGACGTCTGTTTGGTAATTCATCCGTACATTTTTCGCCAGGGACATGTACGGTTATTAAATTCAGCGTAATAATCTTAATACAATTCAACACTGTCTTCTACTTGTCACTCAAAAAGGTATTTATTGCTGGCCACAAGTAGACTCTAGTACTCAAGTACAAACAAACACAAACAGGACACTTCCACTTTGCATTCCTAACAGGATGTGGGCATGAAATTCAGGCCCCAATAAACAGCCCAGGCAATAAGAGAACAACATGCACATACACTTCAAGGACAACAGACCAGACTGAGGAAATGCACTTATCCTCCCACACACTGCTCTCTGCAGTCCCCCTCAGCCTGTCAGCACAAAGCAAACTCCTACATGACTCCACCTGGCCTTTGTTTACAAAATCCATTTCCCTAGCCTCACACACCATCAACTTCTCAATTTGTGGAAAAGCAATCAATAAAAGTGTACAGGTAACATACACCTCTAGATATAAACCATACATGTGTGGGTTATGAACACCGGTCATGATAAACACATACTCCTCTTAATGCTGAAGATTGCTGTAAGGCAACAACACTGTCTGTTGGTCGGATGGAGGGGGACTGAAAGGATGTTTTCTAATGGACATGTGACATTTCACACCTCTGCCTCAACAACTGCTGAAAGTCAGACCACTTGGTGTTGTCCTGACTTAATCTGGGATGAAAAATATGAAAAACGCAGTTGGGCACACAAGGAGATGAACAGGTGGATGGACAGCAACTTAGATGATATGAGTTCAAACCAGGCAGTGAAATCTCACCTTAATTCTCAGTGCCTGATGGATGTCTGCTGCTAGCTGGCTTTTCCACCACTGTCCCTCAGGCTCCATCTTTCCCATCCAGAGAGAGCACCTACACTGGAGCAAAACACATAAACTACTTATTATTTCTGCAACATCAAGGCATGTATAAGCTTAATACACATATACACGTATACATTATATAAAAACATACATACATACATTATATATATACATACATACATATATACACATATATAGTAATATAGCACAGTGCAAAAGTCTTGGGCACCTGAGACAATCATGCTTAAAAGCTGTTTAGTACTGGGCAGTAGTGTTAATTTAGTGTTAAAACACTTACATTACAACAAATATAAACAACATTAACACAGTAAATGGTGGTTCTATGTGTGGAAAAGTGTTAGTGTAACCATTTCCAGACCTCTTTCCTCATGGAAATTCAGTTTTACTTGCAGCTCCATCAGCTCCCTGGTTTGGCTCTTTTTACTTCAGTAGATTAAATTAGGTGTTGATTACGGAATTTTATTCATTCCACCAATGACTGGAGGCACTGAGCAGAAACCTGTATCCAAGCCTGTGTTCTAACCAGCTCACAAAATATTAACTACAATTTAGAAAAAAGAAATCTTAATACTTGTTCATGCTTGCTTGCTTTTATTCTAATATTCATCTGTTTTTGCTGCAGAAAGACCCCCACTGCTGATATTGATAATATCATAATAATACTAATAAACATTACAAACAGCCTGAAATAACGGCTGGGTTCTTACACAGATTCTCATACTGATTTATTTCATGGGGGTACAATCAAAACTAAGCCCAGGCCAGCTTCAGCTCCGCCGGTAAAAGTTCCCAAAGTTGATAAAACAGATACTCCACTTTACTGCAAACCGGTCTGTGGGTGTAGAGCTGCTGTAATGCCAAAATATGCTCCTTAAAACGCTGTATCAGCTCTTGTTTTGTTTTTTTAGAGGAAACGTTGCCCGGATTGTAGTACAAGAAGGCTCCTTGCGGAATCTCCCAGTTAAAGAGACAGAGCCGCTTCCACAGTTACACGAGTCGGGATTTAAAGCAGTGAGTCGAAGCTCAAACACAACTTAAACTCGAAAACCAACGTTTCTCCAACTTCAGCAAAACAGACCAGAAGACAAAGATCCAAGAAAACCCCAAGTTCGAGCAAGCTGTACCTCACAACCCGTGTCTTTCGTCCGAAGAGATCACGACGCTCCAGACCCCCTTTGTTTCAGAACTGGTGCATTCTGTGGATACCTCGGACGAGTGAATTTCTTTCATCCGCGTAGGAAAGAAAGGCCGGACGCGCCGCTCGCCCCGTCTCTCACTCACACTTAGCTTTAGATGAGTTTGGTCAACGTCGTCGCTGTGTTTACTAAAAAGTAACACTTCTCAGAAAGACGAGCGTTGTGAGTTTTCCCCCTCGCCGCCCCGTGTGGTGTTCCCCCAGCGACCAGAGAGGACACCCTAATGAGGCTGCAGAGAGAGGCTGATTGGGTTGAGTGGGGAGGAGTCCAGGGCCCAAAACACACACACCATCAGCCCAAACCGTGATGGACACACTAGTATTTTATAGCAAAACAGGAACGTGATGGAAAATGTCTTGCCAATGTTTAAAACGTACACACACACACACACACACACACACACACACACACACACACACACACACACACACACACATATACACCGAAAAATATCTAAAAATGTGTTTTATATATTTATATATATATGTGACCTGATCTGGCAAAATTAGTCACAGTGACCCAAAATTAAAAATTGAGGTTTTGGTATCACTGAAAATTGATTCAGTTTTTGTTGATATCTTTAACAACCCATAGCTTCCAAAGAGATGCACCCAGTATTCAACAACAAAATTTTACTACATGCACTTAGAAAAATATATTAAATTAGATTGAAACTTGATTAGATTGAAACTCAGATTTTTGTAATATTTGAGAGATGCAACTCAACTTAAATAGCCATTTAAGTACATTTTCACAATTATTTCCATGATTAAACTTAGATTATTTTGAAGACCCTTTCTTTCATATAAGACCGAAAAAGAAAAATCGATATTTTTGATGTTTTTCAACATAATCGGCCTGTATCTAAATAAACAGAACACCAACTTCAGACTCATTACGGCAGATACGGCACATATTTTGCTTTTCATTTTCCATTTCCCAGTAGCTTCCTCCCATTATAAAAATGCATCGATTTTACTCTGATGATCATATACTGTACTTGTCCAACTCTGCATCATTCACTGCAGCGTGTATTTAGTACTAAAGAATAGCGAGCGACTGATTTCAAATTAAGAGCCCCTGGCATTTTAAGCTGCTTTATCGAGGTTTGACCACCGGATGGCCCCCGACACTCAGCACTCAACAGAACAGTAAACATCACCCAGAGAGGTATGACTAGTGATACACAATCGTCCGAAAAAAACACGTCGTCCCAAAAACAGTGGAACTCTTTGCCTTGCTGTATTCTTTCTTTATTGTTGTATTTAAGTAAATTACACATGTGTTTGGAAGGATGTTTGTTTCAGCTGTTTGTTTCAAGAGGGAACTTTACAACAGAGGACTAGTGACAATGGTTTAACATAAATGTGCACACAAGTTTTAGATGTTAGTCCCCCAAATCCAGGAAATCATGAACATTCGACAGAAGGCTCTTGTGATTTATAGTCTCACATACCATGCTTTTAACACAGAAGAGAACATATATGCTATTAAATAATTTGTTTGCAGTTTATGTTCAAAGATCGTGTATTATTAACTTTTTGACACGCAATACCCCTTTCGCTCAACTTAGCACCCCAAGATTAGTTGTCCCCAGTGATCTGCTCATGGGGTGTTATGTACATCTGAGGCATCCATAGCTTGCAATGCATTTATGTTAAAATTATGCAGACAAAATACATTTGTTCAAATATTTTTTTAGGCAACCAAATAAAAGTCACATATGGTGCTGTTATAATGTATTAAACAAATCATGGTTGTTTTTTTGTTTACAAACCCTTTGGATCATTATCAGTGCATGTGCAATGGTATCAGTAGGCTTATATTCTTATTATGGTTTAGTATACTTTTTTTCAGGTTATTAAAAACTTTTTCTCTGCCAAACCCAATTGTTCCAAATGCTTTGATTGTCATGGAATGCATGTTCCCTTTTTGCAAATGTCCCAGAGCAGACTGACATAACACTTGTGCTCTTTAACATCAGTGGCTCTCGCACATGAATGGCTCCACATTCCATCCTGAAACATTTTTGCTTTTGGAAATCATGGAATGTTCAAAAAGTATATGAGTAAGTGGGTATTTCAGTCAGGCAGTAAGTTTGAGTTCAGTAACCACATCAAAACAGCAAGTCACTAAAATTATGCACTGGGTAGGAGGAAGGGACCAATGACAATCATGTAACCTCTCTATTTAGAATAGCCGTTTAGAAATCCGGTACTTCCCAACACTTTCTACAGAACCCCAGCACTATCTCACTGATGATAGTGTTATGGGGCTGAGGGGGCTATATTTAGCTGGCCCTGTGACTGCACTGGCCTTGCTAGCTGGATTCCAGAGGCAAGCTCCAGCTTAACTGGACCAGCACCTGCTCTCAAAGCTAACTGCCACCCTGCCACCTCAAGTCATCCTGGGCCTGGACCCCGTAACCTGGGCCAACTCTCACAAGCTAAAAAAATAAGCTCTGATTCATCTCTTCTGCTACTCTCACTTAATACAGATTTTAATGGGGTGCTTGACCTAATTTCTTGGTGCAGATTTGAAAGTATATATGTAAAGATGTGTAAAAGGTTACCTGTTTCTTTTTTCATGACAGGAGCTTCAGTACAATCTGGTTTGAAGACTTGTACCAGATGGGTATCTTGGATTTTTAGAAATGGCCTGGGGCATGAACAGTGACTGCTGTCTCTGTGGAACATCCAGAGCTTTTCTTTCACATGCCCAGCAGTGCATGCATTCAGGTCAGTGCTTTCTCATCAGTGTGAAAGTAAGAAGTGCAAAGTAAGTGCATTAAAAAGAAGGTAAACATAAATATGTACAAATTAGCATATTTTAGTGCTTAAGATGCAGCACAGTAATGTGTGTCTTTCCGTCTTCTTTTGTAGAAGCCACAGTACTTATCACTGGTGGCCAGAAAACAACAACATCATCTGCAGTATCAGTTCAGGGCTTGATGTGTCAGGTCCCACAGAACTGAACATCTAATCTGCCTCATATGAGAGCTGCATGACTGCCACCGTGCACAAACAAATACTTTTATTCAGTTATACCTAGCATTTTACAATGACCAAACTGCAGCTATGTCAGAAAAGACCTTTCCACATGACATTTTAAAGGTTTGCCACACACATTCTTTTATTTGAAAGCCAATTCAATACAAAGAGGAGATGAAGAGGGGAGTAACCCACTGCTGGATGATGATGCTTTGGATGACTAATCAGGTTCATATTGCACTGCCCTTTGCTCTCTTAGTGAGTATAGTGAAGCTTTCCTTTGCATCATCTTCTTCTGAACCCACAGCCTTTGTAGATCCTATAGGAGGAACATCAGCAAACACATTACCTGAGATTACTGCTCTACTGCAAGAATTTAGAGCAAATAAGAATGAAGATATTGGAGCTTCACAGGATATTCAAAGTCCGTGGGTAGACAGGATGAAGTTTCTCTCACAAATTCTCTTTTGTTAAAGTCTTTTGTTAAAGTCAAAGTCAAAGTCCTACAGGTCTAAACCTGAACCCTACAAACACCAGGTCTATAGATGACAAACAAGAGAATCTTCACTCACTAAATGCATCCAAGCAAAATTCTTCATTAAAACAATGTGATTGTTTTAAAAGCAACAAGACTAGTACTCAAGCTGATACAAAACATTCTGTGGGTCTCAGCACCCCACAATTCAGTATCACCTCAGATCTAGCTAAAGAACAGCAATGCAACTATGGTAAAACATCTTCAACTGGAATGGATTCCATCTTGTCAATTAAGAGAAACTTTACAAATGCAAATGCTATGAAAAATATACATACTGGAACAAATACAACTCAACCACTAAACTGTAGCACAACTGATTTTTTGGGGGGATGACCTCAGAAACCGCAAGATTACTGCTAAAATTGATACCAACCCTAAGGAGAAACCTGTTTGTCTGAAACCCCAATATACATCCAATACTATTTTGCCCACAAGCAAAGGAAATGAGTCAAGAACAAAGCGGCATCAAGGCAAAAGGAAACCTCCAAAAACACATTGGCATTGGTTGAGACAGGATACCAATAAACACAGTCTTGAGAGCGAGCTTAACAGAGGTGGGTCTACTATCAGCCCTATGAAATGGGAGGAGGAACAGCAGGGTAAAGGGTCTGAAAAGGAGCAGGCAGAGCTGCCAGTCAAAGCTAGAAATAGAAAACCTCCTGCAAGCTCCATCTCAACACTCACAGCCAACAAGCAGAAGTCAGGAATCCCGCCACGCTGTTATTCAGAGCATATCCTCGCAACTGGGCACCAACACCCACCACAGAGACCTGTTTCTTGGAGGTTGCAAAAGCAGAGTCGACAAGGCGTCTTGCTGTCGAGTTTGTTGCCACTGAAATCCCGAAGCAGCCAAAGGCAATATTGCAGCACTGAAGACAACACTGGAGGACCCTACAGCATGGCAACAAAGCTAGCTGAGACAAACACTAAAATGCGGTGCCCCACCACTCTGGACTGCACAAGATCCTCCCATCCAGAAGCAAACTACTTGGATGTTTTCAGCTCTACCTGCTGGTCCTCAAATCAGCTGTCCTTGGACCAAGACTTTCATTATTGGTCCAAGGATGTTCTGTTACCAATGGCATCAACAGACAAGCATAATACTTCAGCTTGTTCAGAGGCTAGTAGTTTTGAATGCATTGACGTGGCCTTGGAAAGTCATGAAGAGGTGAACAGAGGGGCTAAAACGGTACCCAAAAGACAGATTCAGCTGAAAAGACGGGATACTGTAGAGTTTCAAACAAATGAAAACAACAACAATGGTGTCCTCCAGGTCTCAGCTACACCCAGCCGTCCTCGGGACATCCTGCAGCGTCAGCACAGCACCCCTGCAGCGTTTCACCAGGACTCACACAGATCTGAACCGAAGTCAGGCCAAACTGAGAGAAAGCAAAGACTTCAGAAGTCATTTTCTTTGGATGAAACATCTAGCAAAACCAAAATGGCATCCTGTATCATAAAAACTATTCTTTCAAAAAAGATGCAACAAGAAAAGAACCTTCGTGCTATGGAAATTTCAGACAGAGCTTTTGCTGCTATAAAGGCGTACAACACAACCAGCAACAAAGAATGCGTGACCTCTTCTGTTAAGGATGTATACACTGAAACTATGAAAGTTACTCTGGGGACATGTCCTCCAATAGGTTCTTCACAGAGTCCTACTCAAGAGACTGAGTCACAAGCAACGAATAGCTCTACTAATGAACATTACAGCATCAGCTCCAAAACACAGTCTAAAGTGATAACAAAACACAGCTCTAATAATTTGTTCAGCGGTTTGGGCAAGACTGAATTCCATGGTGGTGGTACTGAAATAACTGCCTCTCCAGAGATTGAGAAAGAGAAGCTGAGTCCCAGTAAGGATGTGGCATGGCTTACTAGCCAGAACCCAGGACAGAAGCTATCCTGTGACTCAGCAAAGGGCAAAGCGTGGAACTCGAGTGCAGTGATAAGCGGAGCCATCGGCAAACAGGCTGCAGTGAAAACCACACCTGAGGAATGCTGCACAGTGCAGGGAGGCCAAAAATTACCCAGTGTCAAAACTGACCTCATTACCAGCGTGGGGAAGCAAGATAAAAAAGGTGAGCTCAAAGAAAGTACACAGTGTTTCACAAAGGGTGGTTATTTGGCTTATGATCTGGATGCGAGAACAGTGGGTAATGTCATCTCCCAGTCTGCTCAGTGCAGTCCAGTGAAAGAGCGGGAGAGAGATGCTGGAGAACCCAGGGCATCTGGGCAATCAGTAAACATGAGTATTCAAAACCAAGGGAAATTCAAAGCCATAGCTCCTGTGCATGTGGTGAGGGATATGCGGAGCCTGGTTAAAAACACATACAACCAGTCATTTAAGGGTGTTGGTGAGGCAGTCCATAGAACAGAGGACAGTATCACTGGATTTCCACCACCTACATCTCATCCAATTAGCAGCAAGGGGGAAGACAAGAGAAAAGGATACAAGCAAATGGAAAAACCAAGAGTGCAGAAAGTGACTCCACCACTTGCACTAGACAAGATCAAGGATTTTGCCTCTCTTCATGCCACTCCCACGGGATGTGCAACTAAAAGTACCTCTCTCCTGGAATCACATGACAAAACTTTCAGTGCTGGATTTACAAATGCCAACCCTATTATCACAGCCAAGGAAAAAAGTTTGTCTAAATCCCCAGAAGCCCTAACCAGCCAAACAGCCATCAGCCAAGTAGGTATACAAGGCAGCAATTTGAAACAAACAAACTGGGCAGCCATGGCAATACAGGCTAACAAGGCGACCTCAACTGAGATATCCAAAAATGGGCATTCTGGGAACTCTAGTAGGTTGGTATATGAAAAACGCAAAGACTCTGCTGACCATCAAAGGCAGAATCTGGTAGCTGACATGCAGTACTGTCTACCTACAACAAGTTGCAATGAGCTGGACAGCTGTAACCAATCAGAACAAGTGTGTTCCTCAATTGAAGATGGTTACCAGACCCAGGGTCCACTTCCCAGACCAAAGAGTGCAGCTGGGCCGCCTTCCGCCTGCATCTTAACTGTTACTGCAGCACCAGTGCTCCCGCCATACTTCTGCAAACCCAATGCACTGGGGTACCACACAGTCTCTCCCCCTATGGGAGCAGTTAGCTATGTTCAAGGTCCTGTCTTACTGCAAACACCATCTCATAACCAAACTGTTATGGCAAATGGTCCAATCTCTTTGATGAGATCATTATCTGAGGAAGTAAGATTGTTAACTCAGCCATACATAACAGACGGAAATGCAGTACAACACAGCTCACCTAAACAGACAGAGAAAGAAGAAACCAGACTGAAAATGCCTTCTCCAGATACTCAGCAGTGTACAGCTTTCATTGCAACCCTGGGTGCTGAGGTCATACGAGGGAGTGCCGGTATGCTGTATCCGGAAGTCAGTGGAAGTCTGGCTCAGAATCCCCGCCAGCTGCTGCTGGACCCTGAAACTGGCCGCTGTTTCTTTGTGGACATGCCTCAGCTGCCACAACGGAAAATGCTGTTTGACCCAGAGACTTGCCAGTATGTGGAGGTCCTGCTACCACAGCAAACACTGTCTGGAACAGTTATGCCTTCCCCCTGTGCCATACCCTTCCCCTCCATTCATGTCCCTGCCATTTACACTCCACATTGCTTACCTTATGTCCAGGTACACCCTCAGGTGCTGCCACCACCAGGGCCTTGAAACCTGATTGGGCCAATTTTGAATTGAGTTACCCACAGACTTTCAATGCTAAACACAAGCTGCTTAAAGACTGTAAATAAAATGCAAAAATATGCATACAACTACATGAACAGAACATATTACAGAAGAAATCATACAAACTATCTGTTCATCAATGCATGTCTGATAAAAACTACCTCTGGAATTCAGAAATGAAGTGGGTGAGTCAAACCATCAGTGTATTGTTTTTATGCAGGAGTATCATATGCATATTTAAACATTCAAGCAAACTCACATGCACACACACATACACATGCATACTCACACAGGTGCACACACACTCATATTCTTACTGTATTGATTGGCCTGAATGTAAGGATCAGTAAATGTCACAAGTTAGGCAAAGCATTTTTGTCATTTCCATTTGAAATTCTATTACTAATTTGTAATGGAATTTGTAAAGAATATAAAGAGCTACACATATAAATTCTGCAGTATGTGTAATGGGGTCATTTCCTTTTAGAGCCTTGCACATGTGTTTATTGTTTTTTACGTGACACCTCCCCATACAAAAGGCCCCTCATCAAATCCCACCAGACTTTTGTTATGACTGAGGCGTATCATCTAAATCAATAAAAACAGTAACAAAAGGGACAGATATGCAGGTCAGTGCTTTATTTAAACAGTATTAAGCTGAAATTTTGTAATAAATGTGGCACTAGGCACTTTTGTACATTTTGTGCATATCACAGCATTTAACTGAGACAACAAAGGGAGTTCATTTTGCACACAATAGAAGTTTGTATGTCAGACACATGTGTTTTACCAACACAACCAGCATTTTTCTTAAAAATCTTAAATTATTGTTCTAGGCCTGTGTTCATTTAAACGTGTCATTTTTCCAACAAGCATTGTTATACAGCCTTTTGTTGATCACTAGTGAATTAATTTTGTATACATTTAAAACAAATAATTAAATGCTTACAAACTATTAATGCTGCATTTACTTTAGTATACAGCAAAATAATTCACCTCCTGTTTTAACATCAGATTTTTAAAAACTGAATGACCCACTCCATTTTAGCACTCAGGTTTTGAGTTTTATGTGTTTATTAGTGGGCTCAAAATTTAATGCTCATAAGGCAATAATAAATAGAGTGATTAACAGAAAAAAAATGCCTTGTATGAAAAATTTAGTGGCATTAGAAAAAGTATGACAATAATAAAGTATAAGCTATGGCTACACTTTGGTAGTTGTGCCCTCTGGAGTGTTCTTCACCACTCTTTGAACTTGCTTCAAGTCCTGTTCCTCACACAAGCTGCTTCTGCGACGGCGTATCTTAAAACCCTGGAATGTGGGGCATATGGGCATGTAGCGCAGGCAGCTAAGCCGTCTCACCAGCCCCATGCCCACAGGGAAGTTATATGTCTCTGAGTTCACACCTCCCACTGAAGAACCCTCAGCCTTCCACTCTATGAGACCCCGCTCTTTTCTTGTGCCTGCATGCAAACACACAAAGACAAAGTAAGCTTTTAAGACTTATAGGATTATCAAATTATTCTTCTTTAACATGAACTGTCAATCTTAATTCCCTTTAAGATTCACTATATACCTGGTATTGTATTGTCCAATAAAAATGCTAAGAATCCTCCTACAAACATCTCTGTGGTCAGGAGTACTGTAAGGATTTGATCCAGCTCTGGCACACCTATTTAAAAATAAAATAGAAATCAGTAAGTCATTCTAACAATCTCTCTCATATTGTCTAGGCCACACTTATACCACAGACAGACCTGTCTGAATACTGCCTGGGTGAGTTTCCAAGTAGTTGGGCAGCATAAGACCGGAAAACATAGAGAAGCCCAGAACAAAAAGGTTCCGCGAGGAGTTCAGATCCACACACTGCAGGTTTGACAAACCCACAGCTGTGATCATACCTGTACAAAACAAGATTAATCAAATCGGTTCTTAATCCAAATGTCAGATCAAGAGCAGGCAAACCTTCCAAGGGTTACATTGGGTCAGAACAATCTGGAGTGAAGAAATCTGTCCAGAATTTTTTGGTTTTATGTACAGTATAAATGAACTAAACTGGTAAATTAACTTTTGACAACGTATAGGGGATCTTATATATGCTATGATATTTAATGTTCTGATAAAGTGTATTTGACATTGCTTATAAATGGAGTTAGCTAAGTTGTTTAGTATGTGCAAAACTTGGGTGGCTCGATGACTAGCTAGGTAACAAACTGTCTTTTAATTCCTCATAATCAACAGTTGGATTTAACCTTCAGCAGAAACCTATAATTTACTACAGCCCACTACTGTCACTGCCACTGCTTTATCAATTGGTGGACAGTCTGCAATATATGAAATATAAAAACAAATGATCTCTTTACAAATGACTTTGGGAGCAACATCATGCTCTCTTGCTCTTCGCTGCCCTCTGGTGTACACAGCTCATCTCTGTACAAATCCATGGAGCTTCTTACCAAATAAGGTGCAGAACATGCCTCCTAACACTGGATCTGGGAGTGAGGCAAACAGAGCTGTGAACTTGCCAATGGTCCCCAACAGAAACATTATGATTGCCCCATACTGCACAACTCGTCTACTGCCCACCTGCACAGGGATCCATGAAACAAAAGTCTCTTCACCATGATTGTTAATATTTGTCTATTTCCTTCCAATTCAGTTTCAGCCTATACTAGATTTTGGCTGTATTACACAACCTGAGCACAAAGGCATATAGCAGATTAATAAAGCTGAAAATAGAAGAAATAACG
Organism: Brachypetersius gabonensis; assembly: GCA_037577145.1. Taxonomy (NCBI): domain Eukaryota; kingdom Metazoa; phylum Chordata; class Actinopteri; order Characiformes; family Alestidae; genus Brachypetersius; species Brachypetersius gabonensis. The sequence continues at coordinate 6,040,529 of JBBJLR010000024.1, forward strand.
TGGAGGAGAGTTGAAGATATGGTTATATCTATATATTATCTGTTCCTCTCCAGTAACATGATAACATGACATATGGTGACAGACATGTGTAGGATTATGTTGCACATGAAGATAGGCTTAAAACACAATATAGCTTGCCATTTTTAGGATTAGAATGATGATTACCCACCTTGGTAATACCGAGCACGCCAATATTAGGGCTTGAAGAGGTGGAGCCATTTCCTGTGCCCAGCAGGCCTGCTATGATGCAGCACACACCTTCTGTGAAGATCCCTCTGAAGAAGTACAGATAAAATGTATAACATGATCAACAAATAAGCTTCACACTCACAAGTTAGAAGAGTAAACAGCATTAAGTGAATCTTGCCTGTGGTATGGCTTTTCTCTGACCTGTTGATGGCATGGACAGGGGGCGGGGGGGCTCCAGAGAGACGTGCACAGGCATAGTAATCTCCAATTGACTCCACTATGCCAGCTAAAGTGGCACTGAACATTCCCAGCACGCCAGCTACCGTCACTGTTGGTAATCCCCACTGACCTGAAGCAGACAACACCAGAGGTGTTAGCATCCAGTTTCAATAAGTATTTAAAATAATTATAATTTAAAAAAATATATATGTATTATCCCAAAAGAACCATACTCTCCATTTTTCTGGTAAGCACTTAAGCACATCAGTGATTGTTTCTGCATGATGCAAAAAAACAAAAAAACAAAAACCCGTATGATTTCTGAAGATGGCAACAAGCATACCGAAGGTAGTGAATTATTGCTAATATGCCATACGGGTTTTATTTTGCAGTGTGCCTTAATTAGGTAATTGCTAAACCCTTTTCTGTAGTGTGTTTGGTGTACTTTTTGACCCAGTTCTTTTAAAGAACACATTAATGTCCCAGCGTGTCGCCTGCTGAACATGAAAGATGCTGAAATCTTTATCTGCGATTAATTAAATTCCCCCTTTCTTTCTCTGTAATGTTGATATTATCACCCTGTTGTCCTTGAGTACGAGAAAATGAGCTGATTAACTATAGTAGAACAGCCTGTCATGTATTTATGAGCACCAAGATAAGAAGGAGAGAGATATAGAAAAAGGGAGAAGGAAAGGGTATCCACTTACAGGGATAGGGCATGCGAAACCATGGAGCCCGGGACATGATCTCCCCTCTGGCATCAGTGCGGGCCTTGAAGCCATATTGTGATGGGTCATTGGGCAGAACATTGGTCAGTGTGAGAATGTAGCACACAAGCCACACCAGCATAATAGCCATGATGATCTGGGAAAATTTAGATTTTTTTAATTAAGATACTGAACATTTCGATCAAACACTCAATTTGAGATCAAAAGTGAACTTCGCTGCTTTAATGCCGATTTTTTGGCAGGTTTAATTGGGGTCTGATATGCATGCGATAAAGTTCTTATTTAGATTTACAGCTTTATCTTTACTGGGTCAACGTGACATAGCATAGCTAAACATTCCTGAACACTAAGTTGTTAAATCAGTGCTGGTTCGTACCGGAAACATCTTGAATATTTGGAAGCGTGTGATGTGACAGCCTTTCTGTCTAGAATAAAATGGAAGGGGGAAGGCCCAGTTCCTTAGATACTGAGCAAAGAGCACAATGAAGAAGATACACCTGAAGAAACAGAGAAGGCACACATACAGACATGCAATTAGATAGTCCCAATACAAATGAATGGCTATCCATGTGGAAGGAGCAATGAGGTTGACATTTAAGATAGATTCCCTGTCCATTTAAAAATAAATGCTCATATAAAAATAAAGTTCAGAAATTCCTTAAATCTTTATGAAGATTGTGTAGATGTGATATCAAGGAGAATATTTGCACTCGCAAGCTGTAGTAAACATTATCCAAAACAAACAAAAAAACTAATCAGTTACCAAGATGTTTGTAGATGAAGCTGAAAGTTGCTTACAGCAGAGAGAGGCCCCAGTGGCTGCCCGCTCGTTCTCCTGCAGTCTGGAAGACAGACAGGCCGATGAGGGACACTGTGGGGGTGACAGTCAGGGGCCCAATGGAGTTGAGCAGGAGCCCAGGGAGTCCCACCAGACCAATGACCACCTCCACCAGACTAGACACAATGATGGCGCCCTGGATCTGTAAATCACAGACGAGAGTCAAACTGGACTGCATGAGATTGCTTATGTGTTACTGATCAGATCCAAACTTGGTTCAGTTAATTCCTATTTTATTTATGGGGTGTATTACATGTGAAACCTGAGGCACATGAAGGAAAACGATACATCAAAGAGTTTTTCACAGCTAATTTGTAACACACAAGAAACAATAAGCCACAGCATTACCACTATAAAATCATAACTTACTTTAAACACAGTGGGGAGCTATACAAGCATTTTATTTGGTTAGATAGTCTGAACTGCCCAGGCCAAAAGGAAACTGACCACAGTGAGTGCTACAGATACAACAACTGTTTGTCAAGAAAAAGCAAGTAAGTTTTTCTGTTCATCATTTGATTAATGGGTCATGTACCTCTCTAATCCGGGGGTACCAGATATGGGTGGTGTTGAGAGGAAGGCTCCAGTCTCCATAAATCTCCTCTGTAAACCACAAAACCAGCCTGCAGCACTAACCTCATAGGCACATAGGCAATGCTGAATATAATACAGAAACCCAGTGACTGCTCTAAGCAATATTGTATAGAAGACAGCATATACAAATTACCTTCAGGTGGACACTTCCACCTCTCCAGTCCTAGAATGGCCTGGGCTGGGATGAGGAAGGCAAATGCACTGGCCTGAAACAGGGGTAACCTGGGTATTACACAAATACAGACATGAATCATAGCAACAGAAAACAAACACAGCTGCAGTCCAATCAGGATTATATCTACAACAAAACACGACAGAATCTCAGGGAACTTTGGTGCTTTTATATCAGTTGACACACTCTGACCACAGTCTAATGATTATTAATCAAGAGTGTTTTCCACTCAAACTATGGCCACAACCCTCTTGGTAAAAACAGAAAAAATTGTTATAGGACATCAGTCAGGCTATCTGAACAGTCATAAAGCAGCCATGAAAAATATTTTTATAATCTCAGGAGTGTTCCTTTATGAAAAATCATAACATGACAATAAATATAAATAAGCAATGATACAGTAATACATGACAATAATGTTTTGTTTAAGAAATACTAATATACTGATTGGTTAGAGGAACATATTTAGAAGAAAACATGTCTGGTTCATGACTTCTCAGGGCATACCTGATTTTATTTGAGGACTTGTTATCACTGTTATTTTTTGTAAAACTGTGTATTCGTTTGCTTTTGAACACATAAGTGTTTACTGCCCTGACAGTATAATTTTTTCAGAACGCCTAAAGCTTTTACCATACGCCTAAGAAGGCAATTTCAGGATGTAAAAAAGAAAAGCTTTCAATTTGTCAGCCATCAAATTGAATTTCAACACCATTATTGTACACCAAATATTATTACGTACATATCACCTATAATCTATCACTCCTGCCTTTTTGAAAAGAACAACACTTATGCACATATGAATGAATAATTACTGTTCATTTAATGTATTAGGTACATTGGATAAAAATAAAACAAGCAATGTGGCCTTAGTAAATATTTTGGTTTTTTTTTTTTAGCATGTTACCATATTTAAGCTTGTTCCTTTCAGGTAGTGTATACTTATTTTTTTACACAACAAAAACATGCTATTTTACTGGAAATGTCAAACACATTTTCATAGTATTTTAACATTTGTCAGCAGGTTTAATTATTTTAGACTAATGTTCAAACATACGTAAACGTTTAATTATTAATTGTATATGATAATTTTATGTAATTTAATCTAGAAATTACATATATATTAAGCTTGTTTCTTAGGCCAAATGCTGTAACAATAGTAATAACTAGCCTGATTCTGGGTCTGGGACATAATTGAACACTCAATAACACACTCACCTGACCCCAAATGTGGTCTGTATGAGAGTGGTGATGCCCACACAGGTGAAAATAGTACCAACTAGTTGGCTCACAGTGTACTGGTCCCTCCCTACGCACATAGCATCAGCCAGTAGAAATGGTACAGCAATGGTCCCACTGAAACACGTCAGGTAGTGCTGGCAAGACAGGAGCACAATACTAGGAGTGTAAAATACATTACAGAAGAAGACACTATACAACTGCATCTATTTTGGCATGTTAATTTGGAATGAATTTTAAAAACTTGTTATAATGAATACAGTAATTTCTTAAATCAAAATTATCCTAGATTTTTTTGGGGGTGGAGGCAATGGACAAATTTCCAAGTGCTTGAGCGTTTAAAGACTTTATTAAAGAAAATGTTGTCTTCGTCTCAACATTTCTGCTTTAGACATGCACATTTTTCTTAGCAGAGCAACAACACAATTCCTATACCTGCAATCCAAGCAGTATGCACAAGTACCATGGCGGCACATCCTCGATTCTGTAGATCATATCAAAGCATAGCGCCTGAGTGTGATTCTCTCCAGGGTGCTTGTCCACTTTAGAGGGCAGATCCAGCATTTCTGCTTGTGTGCCTCCATCTAGAGGTGAAAACTAGGGAGGAAAGGAAACTCACTTCAGCACGTTTTCACTTTGCATTGATTAGTCTCTCAATAATTAACTGTACCAAGTTAGAGTGTAACAAGGAAAAGACACATTATTTCACCTTTTATACCAAATTTGGTGAACACTGGGGGTATCCTTTGTTTGGAACACTGATAAGACTTTAAGTCCTGTGTAACAAAACCCACTAGCTCTTCATTTGCATCATAATTGTTCACTGGCTGATATCTCCTGTAATTTGGCACACAAGAGCTAGCACAGTGCATGGCTTTTGTGGAAGAATAATTGTCTACTAACATTTCTTATTAATTAGCCAAAATCTATGGCTTTATTTATTCCATCCAGATTTAGATTTTCTTATGCAAAATGCCAGTTATAGCCTACTCTCTTTATTTCATAGTATTTGGTGGAAACATTTGGGACCATAAGAAACATAAAATTCAACTACACTTCATGTCTGCTAACGGTAGTTACTTTAAAAGCAGATTAAATATAACAGGGATAAGCAAGTAAGCTTTGAAACCTAACATTCCTTCTTGATGGACATCAGAACCACAAAGTACTAAGGTACAACATACTCTCTAATCTCAATAACATAAAAAGTATGAAACACACGAGATTTGAAAACATAAATTCCAAAGCAATTGATCATATTAACATTAAATATTTTACAGTAAACCTGCTTAACATGCATTACTGACTTACTTCACAGACTGATTATAGAGTGTACAGACGCAATCTTTTTGTGTTTACCTCAGGCTCTGCTGCTGTGTCTGTGAACATCACTGGCTCTTCACAGAGACTGGACGTTTGTGGGGGCTCTGCGGTCCCCATGTTGCTGTCGTCCAGCAGAAGCAGCCACGTGCCAAATCATTCCCCAGCGGTCCATGGGGAGGCGGCTTTATAGGTTAGACAACGTGTTACAAGATTAGGCAGGTTAATTATCTCCCTTTGGTTGGACTTTACTCGCCCGTGCTCATCTATTTGCCGCCTTCTAAGAAAGCAGAAGGCACAATCGCCAAAGAAGATTCTTCAGGAGTGAAGAACAGGGAAAACAGTGGCAAAGCATGTCAGCTGGGCCGCTATCTCGGTGGGAACGATTGGCTTGTGGGAGGTTTATCAAAAAAGTGTTAAACACGTTTGCTTCATAAACATGAACAACTTTTTCCTTTAAGATCAAAGACTTGGGGAACTATCACGGTGTAATGGAAGTAAATGTAATGGAAGAAAGACATGGGAGAAAACGTGGGAGAGTATTAAGCAGTTTGAAACGTTATAGGTAAAATGCATTTTATTACTCATTACATCTGACCTGCTTGACAGCTAATCATGATTGCATCACTTCATACCCTCCACACCCACAATCAGACCTGTTAGCAGTCCTGATGAGAGACATGAGGATTACTCAATTTTGGCCTAGCAATGGTTCCCAAACACTTTTCCTGCAAGCTGTAGTGTTTTGTTCATGTAACACACACACTGCAATTCAGAAAGAACTTAATTAGCTGGTGTGTAAGAATAGCAAAATAAAACAGGCTGCGTTAAAGTACCCCTGGACAAACGCACCAAGATGTGAAGTATTGTGGCCAGCAGAGGGCGCTACATAGTAACATTTAAATGTAAAAGCCTCGAACAGGGGCTGTCACAATTCCTAGAGGCTCAGGGTAATTAAAATCAAAGAGTCAAATGCAGTTATATCGTAACAAGAGTATGAGTGCCTTATTAGGTGGGACTGAGATGACTTTACAAAAAATTACATTGAAATGACATTTCTGCTTCAGGCGTGTTTAGTGCTTTTAAATGTACACAGACTGGGGGGATTAAGGATACCAAAGTGAGTGAGTGAGCAACACACACACACACACACACACACACACACACACACACACACACACACACACACACACACACACACACAC
>JBBJLR010000024.1:6052449-6090259 GCA_037577145.1 Brachypetersius gabonensis
TCTTATATGGACAAAAGTAATGGGACCGCCGTACGTGTCGGCTGGTTTTTGCGGGGGTCAGATGTCCCATTACTTTTTTCCATATTAAATAGATAAGTGCTGGTAATCTGTGCGATCGGCAAAAAGGCCCAAGATGCGAAAACCCAACCTGGTAAAAAAAAAAAAAAAGTCCCAGTCCGCCCCTGCTCGCGTTACTTCGGCGAAAGCACCGATTTCCAAAATAAAAGGATTTTGAAAACCTGCGTTAACGCGTTAACTTTCCCAGCCCTAACATATGACTTTTGAGAAAATGCTTGTGACATGCTGAGAAAATGATTGTGTAATGGGACCAAAATACATAAACATTTAGCAGAAATATTCTAATGTTGTCTCAAAGAAAAATGAGGGGAATAGGAAAAACTGCATGGGCGGATGGTAGGCTGGAAGGGTGTCTCACGGAAAACCATGGATATAAAAAGCACTAACACAAAAAAGGTTAACATTTGTCATGAATTACACTGTTCTGATACTAATTTAATTACTGTCTGTTACACTTCCGGTCAATAAAACACACAAGGCAAACTATTGCAGTCATTTTAACATTCACCTTTAATACTACGCTAATGCCAGCGTATAAACACTTTATTATCTTTATTAAACCACCATAAAAAAGGAAACAAGTCAGTGAGTGACCTAAATATCACACACATGTTCATCCTGTCAGACTGTTCTGCAAAACATGTAAACCAATAGCATGGTATGCAAAGATGGACAAAAGGCTTTCTACATGTTTTTTTCATCCTATAGGGCCCGCCTGGACATTAACATTTCTCTTATGTTGTCCTCTGCCTCCTTCACACTTCGCTCCAAGTATGTCTTCTTTTGCTGCAGAGAGAACACAGGCAGTTATCACACCGGACTACACTCTACTTGGTTTTTTTTAGAAAACTTTTTTAAAAATGTAGCTGACAATGTCAAGCTAGAATTATGTCAAAAGACTATCATTCATAGCTTTGTCAGAATTCCTGGCTGCTAATTCCTTAATTATATCTCTAATCAAACAAACACCACACATCTGTTCCAATACAATGTCAGAACTCATGGTGCTGTGTGTTCGTTAAGTCAGATTTCTTTACAATCAATTTATTTATTTTTCACAATCACAGGGCTAAATGTACACATATAGCATACATACAGTACTAATTATTAGCCAAAGAGCCAACATAACATAATTTGTTCTTTAAGGGGTCAAACGGACATTTGATATTAAATAAAAAATTAGTTGCCTATTTAAATGACATTAAATCAAACGAAATAGGTCAGTGAAAGTGAGAGGCGTTTCCCATATTTATTAACAATAAATACACTACTGCAATTTGGCTTAGAAGTAGCAGCAGGATTTAAAAGCAAATACCCTGATTCATGTCACTTAAATCACAAAAGCGGAACATGTAATGAGCAAAATCAAAATAATAAATAAATTAACATGGCTGACTGCATTTGGAGTTTCATACTGTAACCACACAGTCAAGCTGGTGAATATAATTTTCCTTACATCCTGCATAGTTTTAACATTACAGCAACATTGTAAAGTTGTGTATTATGAAGCTGGTCTACATTGTACTGTATTTACTATCATTCACATAAGCCACAGTGAGTATGGACACAACAGATGACCCATTCAAACAAATGACATTTAGTTTAATTCACGGAGAGGACGCCAACATGGAGCGCTGGAAGAAATTTAATATCTAGTAGGTAGAGATCCATATTGATTCTTATAGGCTATAGCTTAAAAATCCAAAATGCTTGCTCTGTTTATAGCTGTTAGTGATAGAGTATTTCGAATGATGGTAGGGTGAGTCACATAATCTTGGATAATTTGTTGACGATGTGTTTGACGTTATGGCAGCAGTGACTGTCCATGCTACACTAGTATATAGTATATAGTCTTTAATCTAATACAAAATCTGCCAATCCCAATCTATCCAGCTGTGCAGCCCTAGTAATTCTTCTAGTCTATGAATGGGAAGGTGGGAAAGGCGATGAGGGCGATGTGTCAGGATGTGATCATCCCACCTGTATGCCTGACTAGCACCTGAGTGTGTGACTGAGGTACTGTGGTGTACCAAAGCACATACATGAGTAGTATCTTTGACAAATATCTCTGTGCTATAGCACTACTTTAAACTAAAACTGCAACCATTTCTAAGACTGCTTCTAAATTCCCGCCAAATATGATTGGCTTGCTGCTTTTTACACATGTTTGCATTTTTTTTAACACACTGGCCATCCTTTAACTTGGCTTGCCCACACACACACACACACAACCCAAACCCTTCTTATAAGGCTATAACTATGCATGCGTGTGCCATGTTCACAGGAAATCAAGCAATTGTGGCTGTGTGAAAAAAATAATTCTACAAGCCATTGTATTATTTGCTATTGTGTGTAATGAGGAAACAAATTATGCTCCCTTTGCACTATGTTTAAGAAATTACTGCTCTACAGACAGGGAAAATACAGGCCATGGAAAAACAGCACAAGTAACGTTACTGTTAAAATGTCATCAGATAAAGTGTTCGTCATTGTTCACTAAAGGTAAGATTTAATTTTAGCACCTTGTTGATCCTGTTCACTGACAGCAGTGTGAGTGACGGATGTACTGAAGTAAATGGAGTCCTTGTAGCTACATGCCAACTTGCTTTACAAAAAGACAAGTTGGTCATGATGCCCAGGGTTTGTTTTTTGCAGACACCTTTAAATACAGTGGGGAACATGCCCTGAGCAGCTGGTATCTCACCATACCATACATTCCACCTGCTTTTATCAGCAGATTCAGAAAAACAAATAAATAACACAATGAAATGCAAACAACTTGAATGAAACTAAAAATATACAAGAATTTTTAAGAACTGAAAAATTATTTTTAAGTTCATACGTTAAAAATCAACCAAGTTACACATTTAATGCTACATTCCAGCCATGGAAATGATAAATGCACACAATATAGCAAATACTAGTCAGAATTTTTAACACCACCTCAGGGCCCCCAATAAAAGCAACTGTTTTTGCAAACTTGGTGTATTTTAGTCATTTAACGTTGCAAGTAAGCCACAGACAACATGAAGACAGCATAATATGTGAAATTCCGTTAAATGTCTTTTTTTTTTTTAAAAAAAAACAACTTTTTTTATTCCATGTTTCATGGTGTCTTATTAAAACACATTCAATTTCATGTGTTAGGAAAAAAAAGGTCCAATCAAACGACAATTTTAAACAGGACATTCAAAGATTTTATTTTGGGAAAGTACTCCTTCATAAGGTGGCTGGTGTGTTTAAGATATATTTTGAGGGAATACTGGTTATGCTTAAAGCAAATCTTTTCATTCCGTTTCTGAAACCTTCACAGCTCCACACAGATGTAGAACACAGTGAGAGTCTTGTATTTCAGATTGTGCCAAGAGTATCGCAACACTAGGTCTGAAGACACATTTGATTATAAATACTTAAAGTTTTGTGAGAAGAGAAAGTAGTTTTAAAGTTTTAAAGAAGTGAAAGACCTGATCTAAAAAAGCGTAAAGGGTGCAACAGATGAGTAGTAACAGCAGTGATATCTGGGCTGACTTTATAAATCACCTTATTATAAAGATTATTCCATCGTAGACTAAAGCGGCTTAGAAAAACTCTCAAATTCATCCCATCGGTCAAGGATCTCTGGTCCTGGAGGATCGAAGTACACTTCAGCAAGGGAGTGGAACCAAGTGTGGTTGAGGAGGGAAATCATCACACTATGAACCAGCTTTCCAGGACTGGAGCTGGATTAGGCATTCAAGAGTTGAGAACACGACACACTGCAGGTAAATGGAGTGCCTCCACACTACAGGCCCTTCAGACTAAGTCTTTAAGAACCTCACTTTGTTCACAGGGGCACACTCATGATGGAACGGGAGGGGCTTTCCACAAAAACCTTTTGCCACAAAACTAAGGATATAATCTTTGTATAATGTAGAAATAACATTAGCCTTCACTGAACGTAAAACGGCCTAATCCTGAAAAACAGTCCCAGACCACGATATGCATTCAAGTGGGCAGTGTTCCCCTGAGAGATCCATCTTAATTTATGAGATGCCAGATTCATCTTTCCAGGGTCATGTGTACACTTCTCCAGAGTGCAGTGGCACTCCACTCCACTTTAAGTAAGTGCTGTCCTAAATGGAACACGAACGTTTTGCACATAGTGGAAGTGACGGACTAGAAATTGATCACGATTCTCCAGCCCACCAAAATATCTGTCGGCTTTTGTTTACACAATGAATTTCCTCATGATTTTACTTGCATTTTGTTTTTGTCTTGTTGCCTCCACTTGCACTGGCATTTAATTGTTGGCTGCAATTATTCTCCGAAAACTTGCTGAAAGTCCCTCCCCTTCCGCTGCATAGTCAAAATGGCGTCCGTTTAGTGAGAGAAGTGTCCATCGTTCCGCACTGCGTTTCTTGGCCATGATCAGTGCACCATCCGGGGACTTTCAGAGCAGTGAGTTTTAGCTTGGGTGTCAGTATGAATGCACTATGCACTAAAACAGTGTCCGAAGTGTGATATTTGGCACACTCGATCTATCACTTCATTGCTGAGCTGTTCAAGATTATCCCATTTGCTTCGATTTGACAATAATAGCACTTATCAGAGCAGATCTAGCAGGACAGAAATACAAAAAAAGCTAATTTGTGGCTAAAGCGACATCCTCTAACAGAGACACTGAACTCTTACCTACAAACCATTATACTGCCATGGTTTGTCTAAGGAAAATGGCATATGCTTGAATATATTCACCTGTTAAGAACAAATGTGGCTGAAACAGCAGCATTCAATACATTCAATGCACCAAATCAAAAACTCTTGTTGACAGAATGAACTAAACTTGAATAAACGTGTAAATGAAAACAGGGAAGGTAGGGGATTGATTTCCATGTGAAAGCACCTGCTAAAGCCAGAATAACATTTCTGCAGAAATAACTTTTGCAGAGCAGCTTTCCTCCTACAGACCGCAAAACAAGGAAGAATTCCATCTTTGTCTCTCTTCCTCGAAGAGTGTAAGCCTCTTTCCACAGTGAACCTCCTCACAGAGCTGGGTCTATAACATTCTATTCAGGAAAAGATTTCAGATAAGATAAGAAGAAAGATTGCATAGCAATTTCATCTCATTAATGCATTAACGCAAATGTTGTCAGCACTAATTCCAGTCACTAATGTTTAAAACACTCAACCCAGGTTCACATTTCATTCACATACACACATTTTCCTCTTTAATGGGTTGATGTGGAATTTTAAATGCATAAACTATAATTAGTTAACTTAAAAAAATAATCATACAAACTACACTGACAAAGTTAGGCAACTGGCTATTTATCACAGTGATTATTCAATGTATTGGTACAGCTGTAGCAGCTGCTTGTGTCATTTAGGTCATCATACTGCCAGGCAGATCTGTCCAAATAAAAACAAACTAGCCAATCTTAGATTCCGAATAAAAATATGATTGCAATCTTGGATAATTCCAGTTGTGCATCCAAAATAAACATGAAATCATCCATCATCAACCTTACATTTAAAAGCTCCTACTCTTTAAAAAACTCTTTAAAAGTTCTTTACTCTTCAGCTCTCCCAACAGGCTTAGGTTAAGGGAATGGGACGCTCACTGAAAAAAACTGATTTTGGGGTATAGTTGGTTTGCTGAATGACAATATTTACTGCCTCCCATAATACCATTTACACTTCATTAATTCTGTATTGTTTTTAATGTTTTATTTTAAGCTAAAATGCTTAAAAGAAGTGTGAAGTACAGTGCTAATAATCTGGCAGGGCACTTCAGGACAAGCTACTACTTCACACAAGTGGGATTCCCACTTGCCTAAATACATTGAGCTGAGATAACTATCTTCTTCGGGGCTAATGATACCTTATAAGGCTGACCTTCACAGAAAAATGCAGAAGGCAGCACAAAGACCAAGCCTGTACTTCTCTCTCTCTGTGGCTGACTATCAGTGAGTCAGGCTGCAGATGCTTTCATTGTTACAGCCTCAATGGGCCCTCTTACAGGACCAATAGCCACCCATAGTGACTTCAGTCAGTGTGAAGATGACAGGGCAGATATACTGCACAGATCCTGCTCTAAATGAACCTTTGTTATTGCCGATTCTCCTGTCAAAGGCAGAGGAGTCCATTCTAAAAAAAGACTGAGCTACAGCAAATCCCACAGGAATCACTAAAGGCAAAGAATGGGTCATAAAACAGAGTGAACTGTGTCAGTTTAAAGCAAATCTGAACTGTCTCTAGCAGAAATGTGGCTTCAGTGACAGATGATTAAACGGTTGCACATTAAAAAACGTAACATTCTTCTAGGTTACTGTGAAACAGATCAGGTTTAATATAAAAGAGGCTTTGGCTTGTAGAGGGCTGGTCACTTGAACACAACGAAAATCTAAGTGTGTGCCTTGATCAGCTACTTCACTAGGTAAATATACCTTGTATTGAAACTCACTGTTTAATCAGCTTCACAGACAACACAAATGTATGCTGAATTTCACAATGATAGACTGTAGTCCATCTGTTTTTGTGCATCATTTGTTAGCCCATTCATCAATGGCTGGAATTTTTCCAAATGTGTCCACCTACTTCCATCTCTCTTACTCATCTAACCTGCTAGTCCACCTTGCAGACGAAACATTTTTTGATGACGGTTTAACTGATGCTGCAGTTTGTGACAGTCATTCATCAGTGGTCAGTTTCTAAAAACTCCAGCTGTACTGCAGTGTAATTCACTCTGTGCATCACACATGCACAGCCATATGCCATAAATAAGCCAATGTTACCACAGTGCTAAAATTATCCATCACAAAAATTATTACCAGCTTACTAGCGGTCCTGTAGGGCTCCTGACCATTAATGAGCAGGGTAATAGGACATCTAACAAATCATACAGAGAAACAGATGGACTGTAGACGGCCCTGCAGTGACAACGGTATATTTCTTAAGTGTGAATAATAAACTGATAACACCAACAAAGCGCAAACTTATTCTTATCGCTAATCTGTGCAGTGCAGGTGTCTCTAACATTAGACAAAGTGAATTTGTCATATCCTTTATCTTAAAAAATGAAGGTACTGATGTTTACAATTGCTGAGCTGCTTACTCAAAGTGGTTGTATAGCAGTGACTGGAAAAAAAGTCTGCCAATGGTGTTAGACCACAGGTGTTAAAATAAACTAGATTAAATAGAAAAAAAAAAAAGAAGTGTTTCAAAAATGGTCAGCTATAAGAGCCTGAAGCACATGAAAGAGAAGATTAATGTGAATGAGTACCTATCCAATGTTAAAGGGAAGTAATGAGCTTCAAAGTGCCATGTAGGGACCTTCGTCTCCAAACCCACAGGATGACACCCAAGCCTGTTTCTAACCCTTGGTGTGAAGTATTAATAGCTATCCACCAATTTTGTCTCATAAAAAAATTACCTCTTCAGGTTGAAAGGGTGAGGGGGGTCAAGTCAACAGCCCACCCATCAAACTCAGATACTATACAGTGGGTGAAGAACCTATTTGCTTCCAGAGCCAATTATGAGCTCATGAAAGATTCAGCAGCAGTGTCATTGCCATCACACTGGATCACAAGAACATCGGAGGGGGACAGCTGATGACATCATGTAACCCTCATAAATCACTGCTCTGGAGGGAGCAATGAGTGCAGGAGCCACCAGAACCATGAGCTCATGCCCTCCAGTGTGGGCTAAAAACAGTACTGAGAGCGTCTCAGATAGGGCATCTCAAAATATGTATATATATATAATAAAAAAAAAAAATAAGCGACATCCCAAACAGTGGTGTGACTAAAGGGAACGCCCTAGTTTGCATAAAAGCATCAAACTGTCTACAAGTCTGCTTCTTCTGACAACAAACAAACCCCATCATTATAAGCATGTGTCTAAACCCTGAACTGACAGGGAGTGATTATGGTTTGTTCTGACCGTGGTCCTCTGCTGTGCAGTGCTGATGTTTCCTTGGTAGCTATGGGTTACGTGGTCAACAGAGGTGGGCACTAAAGGGAGGAAAATTAAATGATTGCAACGAGACTCAATCACATGTCCTTGTTGCAGAGGGAAGACCAGAGCTGCATTCCATGTCCACCATCCTGTACTGTATTAGAAGAACCTCATGGCTTAGCCTGGAATAACACCCCAGCTGCCTTCGACAACACAGCCACACACAAGCCCTGACACGCACTACAAGAGCCAGAGTGTGCACACACATGAAACATTGTACAGCTGTTACATTGGCACACTGTGTTACTGTTAACAAAATACTCATGTCTGTGATACACACCAACCACCCCACAGCCTGAAACAGTAAACAAATCCAGTTTTAAGAAAACCTACTGAATATTACTATGCCGTTCCACAGCACACAAACACTTGTGATTATTAGTATTATCCATTTTTAACAGTACTGCTTGTTGTACTTAAGATAAACTCGTCCTTGTAATTATATATTCATATGAAGAACTTCAAATTTCAAAGTTTTTTATATGTCTATTTATAGTTTGATTTAACATATGCATGTAATTTCCTTTTATATTTCTAATATCTACCCTGCACTGAATAAATGAGGTAAAGATTTTTAACAAGCGTTTCTAATGTCAGCTGAAGTCAACTGGCATAGCTATCCTCAGTTTATAACATAGAAACACTGTTTTTGATTAACTTAATACGGATGGGAAAAAAAATCTGTGCCATGAAATAGTGTACACACATAAGGAATGTTGGACACTACATACTGCACAAAATTTCAAACATTCACAGCCAACACTCAAAGCTCTATAGACTATGAGCTGGAGGGAGATGATGATATACAGTATGACCCATCCTACCCACACACACAGACGGAAGGTGAATTGGGCAACTATACTGTGCCTCATATCCTGTACTCATCTGTAATGACCCATGCCAACAGTACACAGTTTCTGTGGGAGTATGAGTAAAGTATGCCGTGGTCCCTTTGCCAACGGCTACTGTTTTCATTGTTTTCTCATCATAAAAACATTTTCAACAAGTTTACATTGCAGCACAAAACAATAATAAAAAATAATCTATTTTGGGCACCAAGAAAGACGTACATAATGATAGAGATGTAATAATTCTTCTGATTAATATATTGGAATGCCTAGAATCAGTAGTGTTTAACACGTCATATGAAACTATTCAAATTAATTTATACACTTTATGGATTTGTAGGGCAGAGCATTCAAATAACAATGCTTCTTGGGTTCCTACAAATAAGGTCATTTCCTTTCAATAGAATTTCCAAGCTTGTGTAATTCATCTTTATATAGCTTTTCGTCCTCATGCTCAACAAGCCCGAACTTGCTTTTGACGTAATAGAGCATCTAGATCTAACATCAAGGCAAACCATTCAGGAGAATTAGAAGACTCATATCTTCAATCATAAAGAATAAATATTCAATGTTTGGACCAACTGAAGTTCATAACCTCACTGCACCATTCTGTTATATCTAGAACTGTTATACACAAAGCACAAACTGGTCCAAACCTGAGGTCAGCATAATAGCTACTGTTTGCTAAATAATGTTTTTAAAGTAAACAACCTTGTAACCTTATTTAGTCAATTTCGTAATGGAACAATTATAAAGCATGTGGTTAAAGTCATTAGTCATCAGCGGACAAAGTTTTCAATTTAATCAAAGAGGATACCAGCAAAAATAATACAGTAAAACAGTATACCCCTCCTATATTTCAAGCTATGTCTATGACTTCCAAATTAGTTGGGGTACAAATATGAGGTGGCATAAAGGACAAATTTCCTTAGTCATCCATCAACACAGGAAAGATACAAGTACATGTGGAAAAGTGTTAGAAACTGTTACAAACATGCCTGGAAGAAGAGCCAGGTTTATTTTGTCCCAGGTACAAAGTCTCGAAAAGCACAATGCAAGGCTACAGATTTTTTGAAAAAATAGAAAAAAGCCTTTTCTGTCAGTTAATCACTTGAGCAGCTACACTACTACAACCATGTTCTATCATCAGATGAGACAACAAAGGAGCTTTTGTGAATAAAAACTCAAGGTGGTTTGGCATAAAAAAAAGGATGGCTAAAGTGACAAATCTTATCCCAACTGTAAAATATGGTTGAGTTTCTGTGATACTTTGGGGTTGTTTTCCTGCCAAAGTAAATGGAAACACAGAATCATGTTTCTGCCATGATCATCCCCTGTCCTGAACCTTACTGAAAATCTGCAGGGTGAGCACAAGAGAGGGCCTAGGACACTAGATGACCTGGAGGGATGTAAAGAATATTCTCCAATCTTCTAAAATATTATAGAAGACTCATTCCTATTTGATTTCCAAGGAGAGAAAGTATCCAATGGAAGTGTGCCAATAATCTCTTATTAAGAAATAATTAATTCTTGATAAGAGATTTGTTTTTCTCTTAATAAATGTTTTAAACATTTTCTCTGTGTAGGATGAATCGACTTTAATCTCCACTATGTGCATCGGCAACAACATGTTTTTTTTATTCAAAGGAGCTTGACAGTAAGCCGAATTGAGACTATTGGGTTTTCAATAAGGTCATAGAACTACCTTTGCAATACCACTGACAAACTTTTTTTTATATATATATATATAAAAAGGATTTCCCTGTATCACATAATTTCATATATGCACATCACACATAAAAAAAACTAACTGCAAAATTAATGTTCAACGTATAAGAGTAATATGCATTCTGTCTGTAGGCACAGTTGGGCTTTGGTACACTGAGTAAGCGTTGGTATCTTCTGATGACCCTATGGAATTTTAAAGACTTTAGCACATTAGCGAAATTCACAATGTACATGTAAGGTTATACATACACATGAGTAAGCACAACAATTAGCCATTAGGCAATGTGTAAATGATCAAACACTGGATGAACAGAATTTCAGAAAAATCTAATAAGGCAGGGGACCCAAAAAGGCCGTCTTAAATTGCTGTGAAAAAAGGGCGCCAAATCATCAACACTATGTTTGTATTTACAGTGTAACAACAATTATTTTCCATACATTGAGTCATTTGCCTTCAATGAAATACAAACAGAGATGTACAATAAATCAGCAGGCAGATTACTCTATGCCAAAGTAATTAACTGTAATTGTAATAAAAAAGTAATTAACTAGTCTAATTAACTGGTATATATCAGACTGTTAAATCACACAAAGTGTCAAAATTCTTCCTACTGAAAGTCTACCTAAAAAACTAACATCTCTCATCTTACTGTCCTCTCTTGTCCCATTAAATGTCATTTTAAAGACAAATATCAATTTTTTTTCTGCCGTCTTTGATAAAAGCATGACATTTTCTGGTCTCTAAAATGTCTTCTGATATTTGATTACATCTCAATAATGTTAAGCAATAAGAAGATCTCACTTCTCTGTTCTTGTACCCTGCTAGCAGCTAGTTTAGAGGTGCTTTATTCGTTAATGAAAGGAAAGATCTGACATGGATAACAGGAGCATATTAAAAGTCCTTGGGCAAGTCCTTGGAACTTGTTTATTGTTAAAAGTTCTATGTGATGTAACTCTAATATTGAAATCATATTTTACTGGCACTCACCCCATTTTTTGATGTGACCAATATTTGAATTTCAAAATATAATTATGTATTTATTGCAAAGACACCCCAGAACAACAGAATGTGGGCTAAAAGTAAAAAAAAAAAAAAAAAAAAAAGTCTGCGTTTGATTAACATTAGAGAATTTGTAATTCTGAGAAAGAAATGTTAGATTTCTCTATAATGTGACTCCTTTGAAACATAGAAATAACTGTAATGCCTGATTCATCTTATGGCTATGGAAAATAGAACAATTGTTTGACATATCCCATGAAAAATCAGCAACGCGTATATATCAGTCTTCAGTGCTGACGCAGTGCTTATTACATAGTGTTGGCAGAACTTTGTGTTGGCAGAACTTTGGTTTAAATACCCTCTTAATGTAACACCCCCAATTTGTACTCCTTGGCTGTACAGTCCAGTACATAATGGCATACTTCTTATGTAGCATCCTGGATAATTTTCCATGGAATTTCTAATGCCAGTGCAAGCTGCAGTGCTGCTACAAAAACATGACTTATGGACTGGAATACATTTCATAAAAAGTTCAAACCTAACTACTTTTGATTAAGGGCACAATAAATTTAACACCTAAATTTATGTCCAAACACATGTAATATTAGTGAACCCCAGCTGCGTCTTTCAACAGCATTATGTATTTGTACAAGTAGGAAAGATAAAGTAGATTTTTTACTAATAAATGGTTTGCTTTTTCAAATGATCAAAACAGGCATGTTCTGCCTAAACAAATGTGCTGTAGTAATCCTTTGTGAACTGAATATCACAGGCTTTTTCAGGAAGCTGAGCTTATTTAGAATTCATATGTATTTTTATAAGAGCAGAACACAAATGATGAGACCCATGTGTCTCACATGCCAAAGAGTGAGAAAATCATTCAAGAGTCCTGCCTTTCTAGCATGAAGTGGACAATACGTATGTCTTTGAATGAGATACTAATGCAATCTGAAATACTGGTATATACACTGTGTAGGCCTTTCTGTCTGTATGAGCATGAGAGGCAACAGAGAAAGAGACATCATTCACCTCAAGCTCCTTGATCTTGTCCTCTGCTGTCTTCTGCTTTTCCAACAGCTGATTGTTTATATCATCTTTTGACTGCAAGATAAACCTGTGAGATGAAAAGTTAGAAGAGCTCATCACAAATTTTAAAGTGTGTAAAAAAGATCACTGCATTCCTTCAGTAATACATGATTAAAAAATGTTGTATGCTGTTCTTCTAGCAATGCTTTTCTGAGGAGATTATACAAGTTGTGTGTGCCTCTGAACACTCATGTTAGTAATGGGTGTACAGATTCACTAGTTAGAAGACTATGTCCATTATTTTGCTATGATGTGCAACAGTCTATCATTATGCAATATTGTGTTGTGTTCTTATCGGGTGCAATTGTCTTATTATATACAGTATCATTGTGAAGCACTTCATTACGTGCAATATCTTATGTGTAATAGTCTTCATGTGCAACATCACTATTTGGTACTCCAAACTACCATTTGTTGGTAGATTTCACTCACCGGTGTTACTTATGAATAGTATGTATACCAAGCATTTCAGTAAATATCATAGTGTATATTCGCATTGAGTTCTATTTTCTACAGATTTTATTTATATATTTTTTAGACGTTATGTTTTCTTATTCTGACTGAATTCTTTTTAGACGTGTTCATGACAATCATCATGATGGCGTATGGCATCTGTTCACTCTAAAATACATACATGCGTCCTACTCCTTCATACATCCGAGTGCTGTCAGGCAGTGAGGTCATCTCTGCATGGGTCAGATTGGCGTGTTTCTTCATGCGACTTAGCTGCTCGATCTGCAGGTCTGCGAGCTTCACCTTCTGTTGTGTATCAATCATTTTTGCTTGCAATTCTGCAAAGGCCTGGGCCACAAACACATATTTTAATGAAGTGTTACTTTGAAATGGTGGACTATGAGCAAGCGCAAACCATTCGGCAGACTGTCTACTCTTTTTGATTGGTGCTCTGTCTTGCTAGCTTCAGCAATCAACATATCAAATTAAGTATAGACAGGTTAATATAATGTAATATAACATAAAATATTAAAGAGTGTAATATAACATGCTCGGTCACTATATTATCAACTGCAAAAACGTTAGGCACATGACAACAGTTACAGTTACAGCGACAAACGGTTTTTCTTTACATTGGCAAGCCTTTATCAAACAAAGACCTTCTATTTAGAATATACACCATCTGCTTTAAGACAGCGACACTACTCATGATCAAAGTTTACAAAAACAGCAAAAACAGTTATTTGCCACGCTTTACCTTTTTAAGCTCCAAGTCTACGGGCGCGGCCATGTTGCTGTAAGCTGGTTCAATGTCTGCGCATGCGTACGGAATGGGGGCGTGGAGATAAATGGCGTGTCTCTTTGTTTTTACGTGCCAGTGGAGCTATTTACAATTTAGCGCGACACTGAAGGAAATCAAACACAAAGTGTACTTGAAATCATACGTGTTTTCCTAACTCGACGGTTTGAACGTCCCACGGCATGGCTTGATTAGGGCAACTATTCTGGCAACCAGTTCATCTCAGAGCGTTAATTCTATAGCAGCAGCAGAATTATGAGTTCACTTTGTTACAACACTGTCGTGGGCGGGCGTTGCGCAAAAACATACATCGAACCTCGATCATGATATGCCTAAATTATGTGCATGTTAAAACCGTGTGTGAAGCGTCTTGTTTTGGAAAGCTGTATTAGCTTCATATCACAGCTTTTCAACAGCTATTTAACTTGAACAAAGCCTGGAATAAACATAACAAAGTGTAACATGACATGCGTGTAAGCTTTTACTAGGAATCAAGAATTAACATTATCATTAAGAATTAAGAATTGCTTTGCCTAATCCTTATTAATAGGAGCAACAGTTCTTAGCAGTATAAAATAATTGTTCTAAATCAAAACTGACTTTTAATATAAGCAAACTAGATGTACATTTTTTAGATGTACATCAAACTAGAATACATTTTCTTCTTGCATGTAAGAAAATGTATTCGTTTATTTAGTTTTATTTTATCTCAGTATACAACTAACGGCTGTTTGTTTTAACATGTGAGTTATCCCAAACCACAGGTTGTGCTTCATCTCATCTAGCACACCTTTTCTTTACTAGTTAACATGTTCCTAATGACCTGGGTCACATTTTCACTCTGAAAATCATTTTATTTACCATTAATGAAACAGACTTGGAGCAACTGTGGCATTTAAAGTCTTCCTTTTTAAATATTCACAAAAGTAAACTAATACTGCTAACAAATAACCCAGTTACAGCCAAAGTACCACATTTCTTTTCACAGTATAAATAATCTGAAGGGAAATCAGAGGAAAATTGTATCTAAGTTTCAATTTTCAACAAATAAACAACAAATAAAGCATAATAGGCAGCCATAAAATTTTATAGTGCAGTCTGTAAGTAACTGAACTTTTTGTCTCCAGTATGATGGTATCAGAAACGTTTGAACATTTTAGGAAACATAAGTAGTTAGATAAATTCACAAGACATTTTATTAACCCTCGTCAATGAACTAGAATTGATTCCAATGCAGTCATGTCTCAGGATGAGGCCCAAATAAATATCATCACCAGGGCTGAAAAATGAGCATGTGAAAGGTCTGAAATGATACACTAGACACACACTGAATGTGAACCTGGCAATCAATGGCAGAGAACATGTAATGAATGAATGAAGAACCCTGGTGAACAGATCAAGAACAATATCAGTGCATTCTGTGTGCACTTTGACATCTTAGTCTTGGTTTAATTTGTACATATTACGCAGAGTACAGAGCCAAAACAACAACAATTAAATGTGCTGATGTCCTGTTACACTCTTTTTGGGTGATGCCTAAAATAAAAAATCATTTTTGTTCCCTAAAGAAAATTTTTTTGTAAATGAGATGTGAGTGGGAGGAATATAAATATAAAATATAATGAATATATAAATTAATATTTACACAATGTGAACAATCTTTGGTAATTAAAGGGTTCTTCCAAGAACGTTTCCATAATTTAAATGTTCTCTACCAACTGAAGGGCTCTTCCATGAAAGTTTACTCAATGTAAATGTTCCTTATCAATAAAGAAACTCAATGTAAACATTCTTGTTGTTAATTTAGGTTCTCAGAAGAATTTTGATTAAAGGTGGAGGTTCTTTAAGCACACGTATTATCGGTAATGTGGTTCTTTGATGCACCGTTCATGGAAAGGTTCTTTATGAAAAATGGTTCTTCTTTGGAATAACACAAAGAACCTTAACTGACTCAAAAAAATACACCAGACAAACTGACATTGCCTTCAGTAAATATTCAGGAAATGATTATTTATCAAAAATAAATAGCTAATACATAAATAAATAATTTCCAGTTGAGTGTTTTAAACATGACATAGTCAAACACTCTAGCAAATAAATAAATAGAAAGGACAAACAGCTACATTCACTGATTTTCTTTCTTCATTTTCTTGTAGATTTTTAATACACGTGGACTCTGGGTTCTGGAACTGAAGGTAACTGATTAATAATATACTTCAGCATTTAGTATCCTCGTAAATTGATGGAAGCCATAAGTTTCCTACTTAGCAGTGATGAGTTCTATCCATGAATGCCTGTATGCATGTCCACCAATGTAATGGTTCCTCCCTATGGTACAAAACATTGTAAATGCTCATTAGTATATAATCTAGGATAGGTTTTTTACATAACTTTGCAGTCCAACACTGTTTTCAATAGTTGGCATAAACGTTCAAAATTCCAGCTAAGAATTCTTACTGTATAAATGATTTCATTCTTCTACTGAGTTACAGTACTCACCTGGCTTTTTAATACTACTGTACTGTCGCTGCTTCAAGTCTGATTTTTTCTTCTCTCTCCATATCATTATCCCTTTTTTTGTGACATCTGTAATGAGACATTTGTTTTAACTCCTTATTGCAAAACACTTATGAATGTTTTATATATATATATATAAATTAACAACAGAAGTATTAACCTGAAGGCTAGCAGAATACCAATGAAGGTGAGACACATCAAAGAGAGAATTACTGCCATTACAGCCAAAGCTGTAGTCTGATTGTAGCCTTCCACCTTTTTACCAACAGGCAAAGTGAATACATGACACCTCTCGCCTGAATATCCCCGCTCACATCTGCAAGAAGTACCCATTCGAAGTTAAAATATATACAACCTTAATAACAGGGAAAAACTGAATCATTTTAGTACTGAAATTAATCTGTGATAACTTAATTATTTAAGTTCAGATATAAGTAAATAATCATATGGGACTTACATGCAAGATGTATGATTTAGTCCCTCCAAGTATTGACATTTTCCATGTATACAGTAATTTCTGTATTTTTTCCTTAGACAGGGGTTCTTCTTCTTTCTTCTGTTCTGTATACTGGGCAACACAGAGGAATCCTTAGACTTTGTGGAAGATGCCACTAGAGAGAAAAACAATGTATCCTAGGGTAAGTCAATGTAATCAATTACAGTAAAAATACTGTACTCCTACTGTACACACCAGAGTGCCAGTGTGTACATTACATAGTATAGCAAACACAGGCTCAGGCAACAATGCACAGGACAAATACAGTACATATATGTACAGTTCAACAGCTTAGAGTATCATCACATTCAGTAGTACCTACTTACGTATACTCGGCTCCACAAACTAAAATAAAACAGATTTTTTATTATTCATAATACTGTTTCCCATCTCTAGTTAGGACAAGCATCTCAGATAATGGACAAATGAATACATTAATAAAACCTTTACTTCTCAATTATAGTGGAGAAAGGGACCTTAATTTTAGTCATTAATGTTTTTGTCAGCATCTGATATGTTTTGTAATTTGTCACGGTATTATATTCGTTTCCAACCAAAGGTGCATCAAAAAGAAAAACAGCATTATACAAGCTTCAGTTCTATGCTGCCAGATTCTGGAGGTAATTAGACAATTAGCTGCATATCTAGTATTCACATTGTTTTGGCTTTCAAGACTTTATAAAGCAGGGTGGTGCAAAAAGAAAAATTGTGAGGGGAAATGTTTCTTCATATTTGACTGTTATCAACATTATACAAATTCTCAGAACACACATCTGGGTCCACTGGTCATTTTGGTTCAAAATTGTTCATTTTTAACATTAAAATTATAATACCACCATAGAAACAAAACAAAAAGAAGCCAGAGTTGTTAAGTTACTCCAGAATGCATTATTTCACTGTGGGTTCGATTCCAGGACTGCTTGTGGCACCACTGAAGCAGCCTACTAATGAGCAAAGTACCATCCCCACACGCCGCTACCTGGTCGCCCCTCATTGGTGGCAGCCCCCTGTTTTTCGTGGAGAATGGATGAAACGCAGAGAAAGAATTTCATACTGTTCACACAGTGCCGTGCTGTTTTCATGCTTGACTATAACGGGCCTCTTTACCTTAATTTACTTTTACACCAATTTAAAATGTGAATTGTAGGTTGTGTACCTCGAGGGTAGTCCGGCTCATAATAATCCCCAGACTGGTCTTCTTCATTGCTGGGGTAGATGTAATTGTGCTGGCCTGGGCTCTGATTCTGTGCGTGGAAGACCCTCCCCACAGTGGGGCTTGTGTGCGCGCGCTCCGCCGTGGATGCGCCGAGAGACGCCCTGAGGAGAACTAAAAGAAAACAGCAGTGAAAAGGTGAGTTCCAATGGGTCCAGGTCACGATCCCCGAGCAAAAGTCTTTGACATCTGGGAAATTATATTTAAAATCCGTTTGGCCAAGCAGCATTTAAAAAGCCAATATTAGAATAACCTATAAATTATCATGGTAAATAGTGATACTATGTGTACTTTATATCTCTAATGCCTTTGTTTTGCTCACTAGACCGGACCTGGATAATGTAAATCTGCTTTGTAAAGAGCGGAATATAAATACAACCCATTATTACATTAAAGTTCTAATTAAGCAGGCAACCTGAAATACCTGGTTCGCCTCTATCAATACTTTATTAGATTAAATCAGGACGGAATTTCACAAATAAAAGCAAAGCCAGGAGGCATTGAGGAGAAATCTGGAACCGAACATGTGTTCTTCGCACAAAACCTTACAATTCTTTTATTAACAAGCAAAACAAAATCTTGATGTCATTTAATGTTTGTTAGTATTTACCCTACTGTTCTCTTAGGCACAAAGTATCAGAAAAATAGACGTAAAAAAAATTCACAGGAGCCTAAGGCTTTTGCACAGTTCAGTGCGAGCGTCAAAATCTAAGGTCTATGTGTTTAATTCTGGCAGCCTGGGTCGTTTACAAGGCGCAGCCTGTGAACTTCAGCCATGTAGCAAAAGGAGGCGACCTCCTGAACACTCACTGAGAGAATGGACGAGAAGGAGCCAGAGTAAAGAAGTATTCATATTCCAGAGGAGTCCAGTAGTATGTCGTATGTCCAGCCGGTCTGTTCCAGTGGTTCCAGTTAGGTCTCAGTTCTCCTTTCGAGTGAAAAAGAGCAGAGGTCCAGGGACACTTAGTGACGGCAAAGTCATCAGCTCTCTGCCCCTGTTATATAGCGCAGTAAACTTCCTTCATGAATCATGGCCACACCTAATCACTCTGTACATGAAATAAACGATTAAATTAATTCTTTAAAAATGAGATAGGCAAGTTATTCACACAGCACCGCGACCAGTTATGATATGATGCATAAGCAGTTAATTACTGCTTCTTGATATTTTAACGACAGACGCATGTATTTATTTCCGATCAGCACAATTTAAACACTTAAATCGTGATTTTTCAGGGATCATTTTGTATTTTGCGCCACCTTCTGGATAAACTATGTCAGGAACATGAGAGAACAGGTTGGTTCCCACCAAAATCATTAGTCCTCATCCACTTCCTTTTGGCATCACATATGAAATGACTTTATTATACAGGCTGCGTCCCTGCAGCCCAGAGACTAGCACTAGCAGACATGTACCTAATGTGTTCATACATATAGGCTACTTACATAAGTTCTATATGTAAATGACATACAAACAAATTTTAATTGTTTAATATATTATTATATATAGGTTATACTGGTTCTTTTTTCTTCTTTTGTGCTGTTCCATTTGCTGCTGTAACAATGTAAATTTGGGACTAATAAAGGGTTATCTTACCTTAAAATCAGATTCAAGTGTAATGTTAGATCTCAGTGTTTACACTTAAAGGTTGTGGGTTTGAATCCCAGGATTGCCAGTGGCACCACAGAGGTACCAACCCGGTACATTGCTCCTCGTTGGTGGCTGCCCACTGCCTCACTTGGTGAATGGGTTAAATACAGAGAAAGAATGTGCTGTGCTGTGTTCAGGTGTGAACAGTTTAATTTGTCAGCTTTTGAGTTTAATTTACTACATGGACTGGCAAAAATGACTATCAACACTTGTTCACCTAATCATTCTTTTTACTTCAATTCAAACTAAACCATAAACTTTAATAACTCAAGATTCTGGCTTTGTGAAATGGCTTCATACAATATACTACCTTATTCTAGTTAGAGGCATATTTTTTCTGATTAAGAAGAGAAAGAAAAGATTTACTTTGAGCCTTAATTATTCAAAGCATGGACTTCACTAATCTGCATTTGTTTTGCAGATTGAAAATGCTGAACACTGAGTAGAAACACCTTTCCTGAAGAAATGCTTAAACACTCCTTGCTCTGTTACAAGCTGCATTATTATCTTAAAACCTATTTTGTTTTGAAGGAATGACAAGTGTCCAACATTATTCCTGTAGATGAATGTTGAGGTAATGACTGCTGTCTCCTCCAGTCCTTCACCGGACATGCAACATCATCATGCATGGAAATGGTCTTGTTTTTCTTCAGGCATTCATTATGCTTTATTTCAGGGTCCTAGACAAAAGTTTGTGCATTACTGGACAATGCAGATTTGTGATTCACCAATGATATCACTTTGATCCAATTATGCAGACTGCATGATTCCACCATATTTCGTTTGTTTCAGTTAGTTGTAGTTTCTCTATTGGCCTCTTTATTTTAGATTTCAGTCAAATCACGTTTCCAGTTTTGTTGCTTTGTGTTCTGTCATGACTTTTCCCTGGTCTACTTGCACTTCGTTCTTTAACCTTACCATTTTTAAAAATTATATATACTTTTGTCAAATTTTAGACACAGCTGACTGGGAACGTGTGTCACTCTACCTTGGAAATCCATGGAGTTTAATAAGCTATTTAATTTCCCAGCTGTTGTTGGGGAAATGCTTCCTTCCAGTTAGCCTGGTTCAACAGCTCATGTTCTGTAAGCAATTTCTGTTAACTACAGACTAATTTGCCTTTTTTTAGATTGCTTTAACATGTAAACACTTATGCAACCACACCTGAACAAACATAGTAAAACACTAATTTTCTAACAAATAATGCTAATGCTTATTTGAATAATTGTATCATTCTGGATAGGCTCAGTTAACCAGACAACATTAACAATGTAACCACAAATAATGTTTATTTACCATTTGCTAGTCCATGATAACTCCATGATAAAAGCATGTGACAATTACAAGCCTTTTAAAATTTAATTTTGTAAAAAATTGAGTTTTTTTCCCAGTATGTTAAATTCAAAACCTCCTACACATTGTAAAAAAATCCAGAATCTACAGAAGTCTTAAAGAACATAAAATTATTCTACAGTCTCTGTATTGGACATTCAGGATACTGACAAGCATACTTGGCTCATTAGACAAAAAACTGGACAGTCAGTTAGGCATAAACTCTACAATATATGCTGAGTATCCTACCCTGTTCTGACATTGAGTGGATTCATAAAATACAGAAAGAACGAAAAAAAACAAAAAACAAAAAACAAAAACAAAAA
Organism: Brachypetersius gabonensis; assembly: GCA_037577145.1. NCBI lineage: Eukaryota > Metazoa > Chordata > Actinopteri > Characiformes > Alestidae > Brachypetersius > Brachypetersius gabonensis. The sequence continues at coordinate 6,073,972 of JBBJLR010000024.1, forward strand.
CCCCACCCATTGCAGTGTGAACACTGAGAAAGGAGGGACAAGAAAAAGTCTGATCCTTTCCTCACTCGACATAGAACAAAGTCCATGGCCCTCATTGCATTCAGAACAAAATGTTTCTCTTCATTCTCAGCTAGAAACAGCCAGGATCACATGCCCCAGCCTGCTCCCATGCTCATGCTCCCATTCATTCCCATGGAGCCACGACTTCCACCATAGTAACTGCTGTTCTGATTACCTGAAGAAATAAAATAAAATTAGTGCATGTGTTGAACAGTAATAGCAGCACAACACTGCATTGGGTATGAAAATCCAATACATAATGACTTAAAACATTTAACAGTTTTATATACTGATCAGTCATAACTTTAAGACAACTCAGCTTGTATTGTGAAGCTCCCCCCCGTGCCACCAAAACAATTCTTTTGGTCCTTCAAGTAATAAGGTAGAACCCCAATGACTGGGCTAGTAAGTCCAGTGCACCCCACAGATGCATGATCAGACTTAATTTGTTTTGTACTTTGCAGTGCACTGCACAAAATGTTGCAGTGTACTGTTTAGGTAGGAGACCATAAGAAAGATACACATGAATGCCAGGAGCCAAAGTTTACCAGTTGAACATTGCCCAGAATACACATTTCCTCCATGGGCTTGCCTTCTTTCCATAGTTTATCCTAGTGCCATTGCTTTCCGATGTAAGCAACATACATGCACCTATCCATCCACAAGATGATAAATGAAAATGTGAGCCATCAGTCCAGGCTACACTATTCCATTGCTTCATGGTTCAGTTTTGCTCATATCCAATTCAGCAGCAGACTTGGGTCAGCATGTGCATGCTCGCCAGTCTACAGCTACATGGCTCCATACGCAGTAATCAGCGTGTCACCAGGTTCCAATACCTTTCTCACAGTCAGCATTAACGCTTCCATCAATTTGCACTACTGTCTTTTCTGTGGGATCAAACCAAATAGGATGCTGTAATCCACTGCTCTAGCCATTACTATTTGACGCTTATTAAAGTCATTCAAATTCCTTAAATGCCCCTTTTTCCTGCTTACAACACAAATTCAAGAACTGGCTGTTCATATGCTCTTAACAGGTGCTGTTAATCAGCATTGTTCACTTCATCCATCAGTAGTTTTAAAGTGGTGGCCTACTAGCAGCATCTTGTATTGATTAGAAATACATAATGTCAGGATGTCCTCACAATTCCACGGCAAAACAGTTCAATGTAGGATGTATGACTGATTTAACACCTCAATATGATTTAAAAAAAAGTGAATAGAAATAATTTCTATTACCTAAACCAAAACATTTATTTATAAAAAAAAGTAACTACTGCAGAGATTATGCTTACTGTAATCATTGTATCCCCCCATGCTGGACTGGTTATTATAGCCTCCAGTGTAGCCACCACCCATCTGTTGACCACCATGTCCATAGGAGGACTGATTACCTGCAAATAACGAAGAACAACAATTCATATTGGCCATGTTGTCACAAGGTCTCTATATGGAAAAATATTGGGACACATGGTTTTCAACGTTTGGGTAGGCCACTTTCTTCCAGCAAAGAACAATCTTAATGCTTCAGTATGCAAAGACATTTGACAACGCCATGCTTCCAATTTTGCTTACAGTTTTCTATTCCAGCATGACTGTACCAAAGAGTACAATGCAAGGTCCAGAAAGACATAGTTGGATAAGAACTTGAATGGTCACACCTTTGAATGGCCTCACCCTCACCCTACACCTTTGGGATTAATTTATGGGCACAAATATCCACAGAAACATTCCAATCTGTGGAAAGCTTTCCAAGAAGAGTGGAAGCTTTTACAGATACAAAGTGAAGACCAGCTGGTGTGATTGTCATGTACTTTTGACCACAAAAATATGGAATTTAATAAAAATATATAATACATTATATTGCTGCTACACTAAAACCTGACAGATCAAATTTAACATTTTCTTCTTACATTTGCACCTGCCATAAAGTAGGATATAAGGCATCAAGTGGGTTCCTGAGGTTGATATGTTGGAAACAGGAATAACAGGTGAGTTTAATGACCTGAGCAACTTTGATAAGGAGCAAAATTTGGCTAGAGGAATTGGGCTTAAAATTGAGGGCCTTTGGTTGTGTTCCTGGTATGGTGAACATGGTGCATTGCCGCAGGCCGATCAGAAGTGGACTGCAGGGAAACATGGCCTTGTCCGATGAGTTTTTTGACCATGTGTATGACCAAGTGCATTATTTACCTGTGGGAGAGACGGCACTAGGATGCACTATAAAAAGACAGTAAGCTGGCAGAGGCAGTGTCATGATTTAGGTAAACCATGGGTCATTGTTTGGCTGTTTGACACTTATGGCCTCCCTAAACATTCTTGCAGATCAGGTTCACCCCTTCATATCAACTGTACTCGGAAGGAAATGTGTACAGCCACACTAAAAACCTTATGGGAACAATTTAAGGAACATGGTGAAGAGCTCAAGATTTCATTTGAGCTCAAGTCAATTTGACCTCCAAATCCCCAAAATCGCTTGATCAAGCACCTGTGGTGCGCACTGCACAAAATAGCTCAATACATGGAGGCCCTACCATAAAACTTACAAGACTAAAAGAATCTAACACACTGGTGCCAGATATCACAGAGAACCTTCAGAGGTGTTGTGCCTCAATGTGTCAGATGTTTTAGTGGCACAAAGGAGGGTCAACACATTATCACAGACGTTTTTAATGCTGTGGCTCCAGCAACTTACCCATGCCTCCAACCATGTGTCCGCCATAGCCTCCGTTACTCCCCGCCGCGGTTGAATTTAGGAACAGCTCAACATATCGGTGCTCTGAAACAAAAAGGAAAATAATAAGCCATGGCAAAAGCAGCATGAAAATGATCAAATCCATCTTATTCATCAGTACTAACGCATATTGGCCTTGTCCTTGGACATGGCAGCCACAGCATCCTCATGTGTCGCAAACTCCACGTCAGCTTCTCCGGTTACCCGTCCATCAGGACCCACCTCAACATGCACACGTACCGGGTTTAGGGGAGAGAAAAACTGCATGATACAAAAATGTTTTGGCTTAGAATATTTTACAGAACAAAATCAATGCACAATATCAGTTATGCATGCATGATCCTGCAGGAGATTACTACATGCTTACACTATAGATGTCATTCTCTGTGGCACGGTAGGGCAGTCCTCTCATGTGTACACAGTGGCCAGTTGTGCTCTGAAAGTTGGAACCACTATCTCGATAAGGTCCATCTGACATTCCTGGATTTAAGGGTGGAGGGTGAGAGAGCAACTGTTTAGTCCTTCATTAGCATAAACAAGGGTTGCTCAATGTGACATTCAGCATTTTTAACACCCTGCAACACGTCATTCATGATTTAGTGAAAAAACCACAATACTAATATTTTGTAGAGAGACAGCATCTGTATTATATCCATGTTTAGATTTTACTGGTATTTAATAGGTAGCATACTATGCAGGAAGACAGTTTAACCTGCTTCAATTAAATACAAGAGCACAAAGTTCTGCAATTTCCCAAGGTCCTCACCTCCACCATAGCCTCCGCGCCTTGCCCTGTCGAAGGATCCTCCACGACTCATGCTGTTATAGCCACGTCCACCTCCACTAGGTCTGTCATAGGGACCGGGTCGCTGCATGCCCACACCTTTGCGTGCAGGCTCAACATGTGTTCGCACCTCAGCACGGCTGCTTTTGAAAATCTCAATATACCTACAGACACACAGACAAATATTAGAGCTTCAAATTCCTGTGTAAAGGCTCAGCATTAATAACCTTTACTGATTGCTACTAACTTTTCATTGATGGACCTTAACCCATTCTATGTTAAGGCGTTTCTGCATCTTGTATTTAATATCTCTAAATAGTCTAAAAGTCTCTAAACACCACCAAATAAATCACCATTTAAGAAGAAGGCTAACTAATGACAAACCGAAAACACAATCTGCTTGTGTTACTTTCAGTTTCCTATAGCCATGCGTTTGTGCCCAGCGAATCCAAAATAGTAGAAAAATCTTAGCTACCTCTAGATGCCCTGGGTAATGCATTACTGCATTGGTGCTGTGCACTGAAATTGTGGTAATGAAAAAATCCACATTTAAAAGCAGGTGGATAAAAGAATCCTTAAATATTTTATTAATTCTCTAATGATACAAATAGATGTTGCTTGCATGCACAAGTGCTCAGCGATATTACAGAGGACGCGGTCTCAACATATAGCGATTTTCACCAGGGTGGTTTAACATGAAATGGTAAGTTGAAGGGAAACTCTAATATTGTTCTCAGTTGGGGCAACAGGAAGTAAGGCTCAAAGCTACCTCACGATTGTAAACCATGGAATTAATAATGTACTGTCGCATGCCAAAAATGCTTTGCAGTTTTTAAATAGCAACACTATTTTACCCTTGCCAGAATTGGATATAGAACTCTCGACATATAGGCTCACAGATGATTTTGGACAGCAATATTCTTATTGTTGATAGTGACTTCTGGTCCTCATCACAATCCAAGTATTTTTTTCTACTGTAGAATTTTACATTAAACCATGTTTAAGGTTTACATAACTGTTTAATAGTGTAAATTTGATCAATCAGTGGAATTCCCCTTTAACTGACCACTGAATAGAAATTATTAAGTGCAAATCAGTGATTACATAACCCATGAATTGTAGACTGCAGACTGGTGGGCAGATTAATTAGGCATACTGCCAAAACATTACAGGCCAGTTTTCCAGGCACAAATTAAGCCAAGATGTAAACTAAATTAAACAAGCTATAGTGATCCTCCACAAAAGGCACTTCAGTCTTGAGCTAGGCTTAATCTGTGTCCAGCAAACAGGCTCAACGTTTAAAGAAGGTTCTACAAGAAAAGCAGCTGAACCCGCCAACCATCCCCACCTGTGCCCTATTCTTTCCTTGTGTTTCTTTAGAGCCTTTTCAGCTATATCCTGTGAAGCAAACTGCACGAAGGCCTCCCCCGTACTCCTCCACATGTAGTCCACCGGCAATGTTATCCCATTTGGCACGATTTCCAACCCTTCAACCCAAGGACAGATAACCCCAGCAGGGGACATATTAAAAAATCACATGCCCAGTCATTCTTTTAAATTATAAACACATATTACACACATAGGTTCAGTGATTAAGGAAGAAAAGCCCAAGCTGTCGTGTCCGGAACACTTAAGTTTTTAATATACAAAACCCAATGTACAATTCTGCCTCTATAACTCAAAACAATGCTCTCTAATTTCAGTACCGTTTAAGAATTTGCTAGAGTCAAATAGTGGCCAGTGCTGATTAGCCATACCTGAAAAGAACTGTACAATTTCCTCCTTGCTGCATCCAAAAGGCAGGCCCCGGAGTCGCACTAGTCCATCTCCCTCCGTCTCTGGGCAGTTTGGTCCTGTGTGCTTTAGAACCCAATCCATCTCCACGTTGTTGGATTTAAACACTAAAAGAACAAATAAAACTTGTTGGCTACAGAGAAACAGGTACGAGGAAACCATTTCCCAACACCGTGATCAGTTTCATACCTTCCACATATCTGTGACCCATTGTTTCTCTGTCTTTTTTGAGGGCAATCTTCAAATCGTCCTCAGACTCAAACTCCACAAAGGCCTCCCCACTCGGCCTTCCTTCTCGGGTGTAGGTGAAGTGGATGCCGGAACCATTAGTAGCAACTTTACAATCTGAAAACCAAATGATTGGAATGAGTTCAAGTGAGTTGGGGTCAACGAATAGAGAACAAAAAACAGATGTAAATATGTAAATAAATTTTAAAAACACTTTCTAACCCTAACCTACCTGAGAAGAATCTGCTCACTTCATCCACAGAGCAAGACCAGGGCAGGCCCCTCACTCTCACAACAAACCCCTCATCTTCAGCCATGGTTCGGTTTAAAAAAGAAAACTGTCCAAAAAAGCAACACCACAAGATAAAAGTTGAGAGCCCATTTCCCTTTTCACTACCAAACCCTTAGCTTACGTGGCTAACGTTAGCCGGCTAGTTGTACATTTGAACAAAACAGGAGCAGATGTGGCAACAAACACGGGTTAATATAATCGTTTGTGTTAGACAGCAGATTAGAGAATACAAAACAAGTGAGTGAAGACACGAGAGCACAGAGGAGTGTAGAACTGGCTAGCTGGGTTGCTGAGCTCCATGAGGAACAGAACAAAGACAAAAGGCGCTGACTAACACAGGCCTCCAGCACAAACTGTCCACATAATTCATATTAAAAGAAGAAAAAACACGCACAACACGAGCGTTGATAACACGTTCTAAAATCGCACAACAAAGGCAACGTAAAAAGCGTACAAGACAAAGGCTGATAGAGTCGTACCGTTTTTCCAGCAAGACTGTCTCTCCGAGCTCACCTGCCGCTTGCCGCGCACTCTTCCTCCGGCCCTCTTTTTCTTTACTGCCCGCGTGACGTTTTCGCCTCACTATACCGCCACCTGCTGTGGGACAGGAGCACTGACCGGCGAAGCACGTGACCTGTTTAATCTACACAGGAGCGGGGAAACCACGCACAACTAGACTGTTGGATATACTGTACTGTACAGTAATCTCCCATTTTTCGAGGGGGTTACGTTCCAAAAGCACCCGCGTATATTGAAGAAGCTTTGTTGTGTTTTGGTTAAAAATGCCTAAAAAAAACCCATTCCCATAGTGTAAACCCTAAATATGTCTCCCAATATGCTCCCAGAACAATTGCATTTCATTCTAAGATCAATATAATGCATTACCCGTAAAGAAAACGTTAGCATTAACGGTTAGAATTAGCAGTGTTCACACTCGTACACAAAAGAACAAGACAGCTCTCTGTGCTGACGCTCAGTTACATCAGGGACATGGTAGGAAATATTGGTTTATTGGTGTGTGTGTGTGTGTGTGTGTGTGTGTGTGTGGATGTGTGAGAGGGAGAGAGAGAGAAACACCATTAGCATTAGCAGCAAAGACTCGTACACAAAAGAAACATTGAAATAACTCTCTCTACCCACATGTTTAGACAGGGCACAGCTTACTAATACTAAATATTAGATAACTTGAAAATTGGGGCGGCGGGGCAGGCTTCTTTTTATGGTGGTTGACATCTTTGCAGTGTATACAGTTCGGTTCTCAATAAAAGGCAAGGATATTTGTAGTTTCCACGTTATTGTGGTGATTTCCGTGTAAAACGACGAGTTTGGTTCTTTAAAAAAATCTGCTTGTCTGCGTAAAACTCCTGGTCTGCGTAAAACTGGGGGATTACATTTACATTTTGTCAGATGCTTTTATCCAAAGCGACTTCCATTTCTTAACTACAGGGGCCATTCTCCCTGGAGCAACTTGGGATTAAGGGTCTTGCTCAGGAACCCATTGGTGGTGTTGAAGGTGGGATTCAAACACGTGACCTCTTGGTCTAGAGGCAAGTATCCTACCCACTAGGCCGCCGCCACCACCTGTATATGGATTACTGTATACAAACTTCTACATTTATATTTTGTATTATTTGTACTTTTAATTTCATACTGTAGTGTTGTATAGTTTTTATTATATTGGTTATGCTGCTTCTTCTTCTTCTTGTTTACTCTCCACTTTACTGCTGCAACAATTCATATTTCCCACTTGTGGGACTAATAAAGGATTATCCCAGCTTATCTTAAATCGACACAACTTAAAACTCTGGCGTAAAAGTTTTTAGAAATAAACACAGTTAAATTTTACAATGCTGTTTTTTTCCAAAATGGTAGACATATTGCTAAATGTTTTCCCTCTGTTTAGGCCCAGACTGACTTTACCATTGAAGTCATCTGTTACAACCTTCATATCATTATGTTAGGGCTTTGACCCCATAACCAAAGCTGTATGAGAGTGTCATGGTCCATGAGTGTCACTGTCCGTGAGACACACACTAGGGCCAAATCGTCCTAGTCTCAGGGCAACAACCTTCAAAACCCTCACAAATTCAGGTTTAACATGAAACTTAAAGCTGTAATAATATTATATGCACTATACACTGAGGACATCCTGCAGTCATATGCTACCACACGGTGTAATGCAGCAGAACAATTTGCATTTGGGTGAATTTGAGAGAAAGTTGCAGACTTTTATACTTTCATATTTTTAAATATTTTTTGTTTTATTATATTTTAACAGTAGTAGTTGAAAGTCCTTTCTTTACTTGGATGCGAATTATGTGATTCATAACAGTAAAATTAAAATAAAATAAAAAAACCCCTAAAGAATACAGAAATCGATGCCGCTACCTTGCGCTCTTGAGGTAATGCCTCACCACAGCAACACCTTTCTGGAGAGGGTATATATAGACAAGGACACAGCTCTCAGAAGGAGCACACCCAGAAGGCACAGGAGCGTGGTGAGAGGAACCGCTCACAGGGCCCCGGGCCCGAGGAGCCAGGTGGTATTGTGAGTTCATAACACGGAAAAAAGACAACAACACAAAATCTTCTAAACACACTGGAAAATTAGCAAGATGATTGGGTAAATGAGTGGGTGAGTGGGTGTTTTTTTAGTCAAAAGCTTATAATCTTTGAAACATCTGACATTTATCCCAAATGTACCTGTTCTACAAACTGAGTGTGTGACTGTAAAATAAATAGGCGTAGAGGAGGTAATTTTTTGGGAATCATATGTTAGCTGTATTTGAATCTGTTTCGACTCGGTATCAGCACCACAAAACGAATTTTTTAAATGAATAGCAGTCGTCAAATAAGTTTAATTTTGAGGTATGCAATTCACTTTTCCAGGCTTCTTGTATCAACGTTAAAAGGGACAATGTTCATTTCAGAATCAAATTGAACACAATGTTACATCTGCCAGTTGTCTTCATGACCTGTAGTGATAGGCATTATGGATGTGCAGCGAGATGTCAGCCAATCAAGATGTATCTTGGAAAAAACATGAAGCGTGCGGGAATTTTTCTGGAGTGCAGAGGAGAGTCTTGATTCTGAAGAACAAAACTGGGCGGTACTTGAACGTCGTCTGGACACGCGTTCTCAAAAACGTAAATAATGCACCTACACCCACACGACATCTATTGATACAGAAGCTGGTGGACTTTTATTCCCATCTGAAGGCTCCTGGGTTAAACCGCACACCGGATATGCGCGGCTGCGTTCGGTAAGCGGGCACCTAGCGAGGAGCGGGGGGTCCAGTCATGACAAAATGGCGAGCGGAGTTGGCAGTAAGTAATTCTGAGTGTATTTCACACCACTATTGGATTTGCGTGCATGTGGAGGTGCGGGCGTGTTTGAAAGCCAGGCGCTCCTCATACATGCCCGACTCCTGTAGGCACATCTTCGAGGAATCGCAGTCCTCGGAGATAGACACGACAGTCATTGGCTGAAGGCATCAAGATGACAGCTAAAGATGTGTTCACTCCAGGAAGCAGATTAGACGGGCCAGACAAGAAATACTGCCGTTTTCGCTCCGGTCTGCAAAAACCCCCAAAACACTCGACATCGTGCTCTGTCACGCTTGTGTGTTTTACCATAGGCAAAATGTCGCCGTTGTCTCAAACTGATGGGGAACGAGCCAATTCATCCACCTTTTCCTCTGTGTCCTCCTGTGTCACTTGCACTCAGCTGTGATGGTTACTGCATTGTGCAGAATGAGTACTGTTGTATTCCAGGTAGACGTGCTTGCCTGTTTGAAACGACTGATCGTGTAATGCCATCTAAGTCCTGTCCTCAACTTTGTCTGGATAGAGCACAAGTTGCTGCTGGGCCCTTCGGAGCCCTGGTCCATCAGGGAGAAGCTGTGCCTGGCCTCCTCCGTCATGAAGAGTGGAGACCAAAACTGGTGATGCCAAATGCCATTTATTCTCTATCAAGTTGTAATCACACATCCAGATGTGTTATTTGACTCTGAAAGCCTTCACTTTATTTTGTTGTGTAGCTGGAGTGATCTGTTTCTTCACTTACAGGGTGTCTGTCAGTCGTGCCATCAAGCCATTTGCAGAACCCGGGCGACCCCCAGACTGGTTCTCTCAGAAGGTTGTTGAGTGTGTAATTGCAGTACTGTAGGTTGTAATCCAATAAAGAACACTTTGTTGACAAGAATATGTGCATGACCTTATCTCTGTTTCTCTTCCAGCACTGTGCATCACAGTACTCAGACCTCCTGGAGAGCACTGAGGCTCCAAAGTAAGCCAAGTTCTTCTAGAATACTTCTGGGACCAAGGGTGGGCATCAGGGAGCTGGTTTTCTGTGGTCAAAAATTGTAATCACCCTTCCAGCTCATGTCCATCACATTGTGCTACCAAGACATACTGAACTCAGTGACCTATTTACAATCAATATGTGACGACTGTACGCAGAGCAGGCAACAAGAAGCAAAAATTAAATAATTGTGGAAAATACCAAAAAGACACACTGCTAAAACATGTGCCTTCCTTTTTTGAGTCATTTTTGACAATCATGTTTTCCTTCCTTTAATGACTGTGCAGGTTCAAGCTCCAATGTGGGGAGTCTATGCTTTCTCTGTTTATATAGAAACTGTTTCATGCACTCTGCTGTTCTGTGAATACTGCGTTAATACACAGATTGTGTGTAAAAGTTCACTTTTGACCCTTTTTAGTAGTTTTGAACTGATCGTTTTGTTGTCCACCTAGTTTAAGACAATACTATTTCAGCATCAGTTATGAAAAGGAAAAAACACAGCTCTTGCCCCCTCAGAATATCACATCTTAATTACAGGTTCCTAGGGTTGCCACATGTACAGTTTTCTGTAAATGAAGTTGCTATTATTTTCATTATTATTTTACAGGTCTTGAAATTGTGAACACTTTTTTGTACAGAAACTTGCTATGTAAACAGCGTTGTATATGGATTGCAGATAAAACAATTATTTTAACTTACATTCTAGGGGGCATATAAAGGATAGCCTATAAGCATGTAGGCTGCATTGAAAAATGCTCAGGGGTGACATTGTATATATGACCTTTGACCACAAAGCTCTGCTTGTGTGTGTATGTACACAGGAGAAAGCGAGGTGAAAAAGGAGAAGTGGTAGAAACAGTGGAGGATGTCATTGTACGCAGGCTCACAGCAGAACGGATTGAGGAGCTAAATAAGCTTATTAAAGACACTCAGGAGAAGCACAGGTACTCAGAGCTGCCTCACTATCTCTCTTGTAAATTAACCTTCTAGTTAAATGTGTGTAGTTATTGCCTTCATAAATTATTCTCCACTGTTTTGTCCTGTTTGTCTTCAGGAAGCTGAAGAAAGAGGCGGAGCTGATTCAGGCCGGCCACCTGGACTCCAAATTAGAAGAATTATGGGGAGAGATTGTACAGTAAGAGTCTACTTAGCAGATCCCCAAAAGCAAAAGTCATCTCACTGTAGTAGATAAAGTAGTATTTGAACAATCTGTTTTAATCACTAAGGCTAATATTATAACATAGGCCTGTCTTTCTTTCTTTAAATGTCTGTAATGTCTTGTTACGCATGTTATTTTGATGTATCTGTGTCTACCAGGAGCAAAAAACAAGAGGAAGATGAGGCTGAGGTGAAGAGAAAGGCAACAGATGCAGCCTTTCAGGGTACTGGAGGAAAGCCCGCAATGCACCCTCTTACACTGCCCTAATGCTAACGTAAAGTCAGTTTCCATCTGCTTTCCCACTCAGAATGTTTTATAAGTTTCATAGGAGCTCATTGAGCTGAATGTAGTTAAAATTGTGTGCAGTTCAGTATTATTTATCCATATTTCTTTGAAATTTTTCAACCAGGTATGGTTTTACAAACTTTTTTTCAAACAAGCTTTATACAGAAGGTTATATACTTGATTTTTAGGAAACCAGAAGTAGTTCTTCAAAGGAGCCCTTCAGCAAACCCTTTATCGTACCTTTTTGACAGGGTGTACTAGAGCTGCACAATATGGGCAACATAATTGTTTTGTGATTTTACTCCTATATATTTTATTGTGAGGCATTTCACAATATTTAACAGCACATATCATCACTTTTCTGTATTTAAAAAGACTTAAAGTCTTTAAATATTGTTTTACATAGTACATTTACACCTTACAATCCATACTTGGTTATTCTGGCCATTGCCATTTAGTCTCGCCCATTCAATTATTGATTTGCCAAAATTTTTTAATGATTAAAGATTTGCCAAAATAATTAGACCTTTGTTGGATTAAATGAAGATCTTGATTCAACAGAACAGCCAGTCGTTGCTGTGATTAGTCACCCCGTCAGAAATACTGTGATTGGTTTGAGACCCATTTATATATTTTAGCCTGTTGCAATATCAGTACTGCAGAGACCGATAATCATTATATTGCGGCAATGATTAGCAGACGATATATACTGCAGCCCTTGAGTATATATCAGTATTGTTCAAAAGCTGGATACTAAATCTTTTGGTCATTCCATGGTCATACTCCAGTCAGTTAAAATATAGTAAATGCTGTATAGTAAATTACACAATGGTGTTGTTGGTAGTGTTATTGTGTTTTGTTTTTTCCTCCTGGGAAACCTAAACCCTCTATACACGTTCTCTTTTGCAGCCAGACAGGCAATGAGGAACACTCCTAAGCGCTTGTCCAGTGTGACCATACGCTCGTCCACTGGGGCTGCTTCCCCAGGCTTTGATTTCACCCTTGGAGACTCGTCAGAAGAGCTGGGCACACCTGTTTCTGTTAGTTCCACTCATTTGATTCAGTCTGGTCATTCCTTTCTGCTGGGGTTTCTCACGCATTAGTTTTGTGTGTGTGTAGGGTGCTGCCTCAGCAGTGTTCAACCCTGTGGCAGAGCTTCCTGGTGCTGGGATGGTGGAGTTAGGGCTGAGCTCCCTGCTGGAGGACTGTTCGAATCAGAAAAAGCTGATGGGTCAGAAAGCCACACCACCACCTTCTCCACTGCTGTCTGAGCTGCTGAAGAAGGGCAGTCTCCTTCCCACCAGCCCTAGACTGGTAAAAAAGTTAATAATTTTTAAAAAGTTTTAAAAATTATATCGTCCAAATGGTGGCCTGTGTGACTGATACACATTTGCAGCCCAGTGACGACACAGCACACCTAACGTTCACTTTTGGGCTCTGAAGAGGTCGTACATAGAGTTCTCAAGGGTTTTCAGCAGCCCAATAGCGAAAATTTTGTTTGTTCACTGTGTCAGAAAAGTGGAAATTGGCTTCATCTCTACTCCTTATTTTATTATAATTTTTTTAAATCATAAATGTAAATTATTATTATTATGATTATCCACAGAATGCCAGTTGGTGGCACAGCTGTGAGGATCCCATTACAGCAATCCATACTTTCCCACAGTCTGTTAGAGACAATTCCTGAACAATCATTGAACAATCCTGAAATCATTATTTTTCTATTTTTTAAATATATATATATTTTTTTCCGCAATGGAAATAGTTTGAATTAACTGTTGTGATTTGAATTTACTGTATAAGCATTGTTGCTGAGCCTGTGTCATTTAAATGCGCCTGAAAAGCTAAACTTTCCTTCACAGAGATAACTTTGTGTAGTGTTAAACTAATGTTCAGACCAGAAACATTTGCTCAGTATCTTCCAGTACTGCCCTATTTTTCATCATTAGACTATTACTGCATTAAATCAAATAAGGCATCATCAAAAAATAATAGTATACGTTTACTATTATTTTGTAATAGTATAAAAAATAATAGATTCAGCTTGCAATGTTTTCAGGCATTTTTTTAGACAACAATTTACTTTGTATCTTTTAGCTTGAAAAACAAAGAGATTCTGAGAAGGTGTTCAAGTTATACTAAGCTAAATGATTCTAAAATTATGATGAACATTTTGTTATGTTAAATTCGACGAAGGTATAATATAAAATTGATGTTAATTAGTGTGTGGTACTTCTGTTGTTTGCAACCTCAGTCTTAGAGGCTCCCCTGCCCTGTATATTTTAGTGTTGTCCCTTTCCTTATGCACCCATTTAAACCAAGGAAAAGCTTTTTTAATTAGCTTTTCCTTAATTAATTACTTGATGAGATAGGAGAACGCACAATTTGTAGAGCAGAGCACCTTCAGCTCCTTCAGCACCAGGGTCGGGTACCTTTGATTTGCCTTTACACTGGCATTGGAGGTTCCAAGAATATTACACTAATTACCATATGGGGCCTCATTTGTAAATGGTGATGTGTTGGAGCACTGAGTAGTGACGGGGCAAAGGAGAGTCCCATAGGAATAAAGAAATGTGCATCAGCTGCTGCTCAGTGTGAGGATTTCCCCTTAATGTTATATGAAATTACCAACATGATTTGTAACCATTGAATGTTGCACTAAAATATGCACCAGGTACAAAATTGGAGGCGTTGCTCTGGATCTGCTTTGTTCTGTGACAAATTATGCCCTAATGCTATATATGTTTCAGGTGGTGGATGGGGAGTCTCCATCATGTCAGATGGCAGGAAGCCAAGAACCACAGCTTACATCCTCTGCTCTGCCTGTCTCTCAGGCAGTGACTGGTACACACACATCTAAATGCATGTATACACACATATGCATTCATATTACACAGTGTCTCTAAGTCTGGGTGAAATATATTCCATCCCTAAAGATAAGGGTTTACCCCATTATGATGGAGTAGTGGGTCACTTGCTTTATTGATGCCTTCTCTCAATGAGCCGCTATGAAAATATTTTTCATAACACCAGAACTTGTACCCTTCTAGTTACATTCTTCCAGAAAGGGAACTCTTTTGTTTACAGTGTACTGAGTAGAAGACGGTTGCAAGGAGTTGACAGCAGTGCTTATATCACATTATAAGGGTGCAGCAGAAATAACTCCCACATTTCAAAGGGGGATTGAAAAAAATGCTGCAAGGTATCACAAAAAACTTTTTATCTCCCAAATGTTTATATAAAAAGTTTTTTTTTTACTTTAAGTTTTAAAAATCTTCCAAATGGTGGCCTTGACGCCTGATACACATTTTGAAACCAATAGATGACATAGCACACCAAACGGTCACTTTTGGGCTGTGAATTTCTCAAGGGTTTCAGCAGCCCAATAGTGAAAATTTAGTTTGTTCACTGTGTCAGAAAGGTGGAAATTGGCTTCATCCCTACTTCACAGAATGCCAGTGGGTGGCACAGCTGCCACAGCTGCGAAGATCCCATTGCAGTTATCCATACTTTTCCCCAGTCTGCTAGAGATAATTCCTGAACATTCATATATCTTGTATGGGTGTAAATGGAAGTCGGTAGAGATGAGTCATGTTTCCGTGCTGAACACTTTGGAGACTGCTCAATCGAAGCCCTCACTGCAGCAATGTTTTTGGGTGTTTTCACATTTTGGGATGTCCAGATGGTTTTCTCTTCAGTGCAGATCCTGTTGCCCTTAATTTTTGAACCCACAGCAAAATCGTTTTCCGGCATTGAACACTTTAATTAGCATGTAAACCTGAACCGCACGAGAAAAGCCCTCTGCGTCGGAGCTACAGGTTTGCTGTTTTTGAAAAATGCCCCCACTACAAAGCCTCGATGCTCACCCGACCACAGCATGGTGACGACTGAAAACTTTATTATGTACCGTACCTATCGGAACAGACCGCATCCCTCTACCTGCTTTGGAGACTCCACAGTGATTTTTCATAATGTGGGAGTTATTTCTGCTGCGCCCTGTACTTTCCCTGTACTTAAAAAAAACCCCAAAAAAACATTTTAATTGGTTTCTTTGGCATATATAAAAAAGAAAAACACATGTTTGTGATCATATTTATGACAATACTACCAAAACCTATGTGTTTGTGCTGTGTTTTGCTGTGATGGTTAACAAATCATTTAAACTTTAGATTCTGATAAGTTTTTGGAAAAGGTATGGAGTTAATTCCGTTATTATTTAATGAGCAAGTATTAAAATGCAAATAAAATGTTAATACAGATTTTGAGAATTAAATGAATAAAAGTTTATTTAAATCCAGTCCTTTTAATATATATTATTAGAAGCGTTCTTTTTCCTATTTTGCAAATCATTTTGCACAGTCTCCTTTGCCGTGACAGTCTATTGGTTTCTTATGAACAGTGTTGGGTAAGTTACTTTAAAAAAGTAATTAATTATTAATTATTAATTACTCATGGATTAAAGTTCTCCGTCACTATGACGGATTTCCGTCAACTGAGGGCACTAAAGGTTAATAATCAGATTGATATAGATCCA
The DNA here is from genome assembly GCA_037577145.1 of Brachypetersius gabonensis. Taxonomy (NCBI): domain Eukaryota; kingdom Metazoa; phylum Chordata; class Actinopteri; order Characiformes; family Alestidae; genus Brachypetersius; species Brachypetersius gabonensis. Next base: position 6,090,146 of record JBBJLR010000024.1, read on the forward strand.
GAGGGAAAAAACAGGGAACGAGGGAGTGGAGCTGAATAAGCTTCGGCAGACAAAGTTCTGGAAAGGCTGTCTTTTTCTTTGGTTTAATTACGATTTAATTATTTTTCCTAAAAA
>JBBJLR010000024.1:6096216-6106423 GCA_037577145.1 Brachypetersius gabonensis
TTCTTTGTCATTGGACAAACTTACAAAATCCACGAGGGGTCAAATACTTATTTCCTCCACTGTGTGTGTGTGTGTGTCTATATATATATATATATATATGATTTAAATTGACTTTGACCCTTGGGTCTTTTGGACAGGTATGCTAATGTCTTCCTGCAACCAGTGACGGATGATATTGCCCCTGGTTACCACAGTATTGTACACAGGTAAGGGGTTATGCAGATTTGTCACAAAGTTACTTTTGTTAAAATTCTGAATTATTAGCATAAACCATAATTCAGGACACCCTGGGCACAGTTTTAGGGGTTGTTGTTGTCAGTGACTAGAAATAATTAGGTTAATGATTTACATAGCTGTAAAATATATTTTGACACATAGGTGAAGGTTTGATCTTTAAAACATGGAAACCTTACGTGGCCAGTCTGGAGATGGACCAGCTGCCATTTCCTGCATTGGCCGCCTGGAGACCCAGGACCACTGCCCTGCCTGTGATGAGGACGAGGAGGGTGCCTCCCCCTCGTGAATAATGCCAGTACCAGCCTCTCATAATCAGTAATCTCAGGTGCACCTGCAGGTGGATCCATAAAGCCACAACCTGCAGTCTCTCTTTTCTTTGAGGGATCATTTCAGTTCAGCCGAGTGTGGATCCACCAGTATGTATCTTTAGGCAATTTATGTTTCCTGTTCTCAGTTCCATCTCTGTCACTTTTTGGGATATTCGCAAAAAGAGCCTGCCTTTGAACCTCTGGGGCCACACGTCTTCTCTCACAGAACATCTAGGGGCCATTTTCACCTTAGAATTCCTGTTGAGGTGTCACTGGTGGACCAATAAGGAGAAGGCATTATATACCCTTCTCATGGAACAACACTGTGATAATGCCTCCCTTTTTCCAAGGATTGTAAATTTGTGGGTTCTCCCAAGTTGACCACAGCCAAAGATTCAACAGACCACTTACACAGCTTGAGATCTCTGTGAACCTGGTCTCGGACCTTAGTTCGCTAGCCTACTCTGGAAGGTGTTTTGTCAGCTGTTGGGGTCATCTGGTAACGTGTCGTGCAGCTATCACACCAGTCCAGCTGTCTGATGGAACAGATCAATTAGGATCTCTGATGTCATGCCTCCTTCTGGGCAGACCAGATGTTCTGGGGAGAGTATGCCCATAACATTAAAGGGGATGAATTCACTTGGGATCAATTTGGGTATGCTCTAACCCACTATCATGACCAGGAGGCTAATGTAGGGGGTCCCACATCTGAGCACTATGTCCTGCGCTGCTGTGAGGTGTCGAGGATGTGGTGGGTCAAGCAATCAGCAGACTGTCAGCACAGGTACTAGGGATGCTACCACCTGAAGGAGCACTAGTGTGTCCTGCCCTGCCACATTCTCGACCCTAGACTGAGCTGAAGTTCTAGGAACTTCAGGAGCCAGCATTTTTTGTCCCTTCACTCATAGCTATTTTTCAATTTTCTGAGTGGGGAACGGTTAAAATGTTCTGGATTTTTTTAGAATATTGTCAGTGGCTGATTTTTTGTTGCATCACTGGTGAAAAAAAATGGTTAATCTATTTCTTTCTGTCTAAGGCCTATGGATCTGGCCACCATGAAGAAGAACATTGAAAATGGACTGATCAGAACGACAGCAGAATTTCAGCGGGACATAATGCTGATGTTCCAGAATGCAGTGATGTACAACAGCTCAGACCATGACGTCTTCCACATGGCTGTGGAGATGCAGAGGGATGTGTTGGAGCAGATCCAGCAGTTTCTGGCCACTCAGCTCATTATGCAGACCTCAGAGTCTGGCATCAGCGCCAAGAGCCTGCGAGGCAGAGAACCCAACCGCAAGCAGGACCCCAATGGCAAGGTGAGATAAGAGAAACTAGTGTCTCTGAATGTAGTGTCTTTATGTGATGAGGTTTTTATTTTCATCTGTTTATTTCAGGGATTTTGTCTTTAATGCCTATTGCTTTTTGCTGTGGTATAAAAAACCTAATGCACTAATGGGTTTAGATTTCTTCCAAGGAACACACAAAAATATCTTCATATCTGTATATTTAACAGATGAAGTCCATTAACAGAAAATAACGTTTTATTTAGGTATTGGCATATTTAGAAAGCTGCTTTATTAGTAGTAACCTCATCTGAACGCTTCATGTTGCTCAGTAACATGCCGCAGACACATTGTGGTCCATTCTTCAAAACATACCATTTCAGTTCATGGTGACATGTCTTATGTTGGATCTCATGATTGTTTTTAACAGAAATTATGTGATCACAAGAGTCCTTCATTCTGGCAGTGATCCAAATTAAGGTTAAAGCATAAATGACTTCAGTGCATGCGTGTGGTACTAGTTACTGTAGTTGTAGTTAGTGGTACCTTGACATATGAGTTTAATTCGTTCTGTGATGGAGCTCGTAACTCAAATTACTCATATGTCAAATCAATTTTCCGTATTGAAATGAACTGAAATGCCATTAATCGGCTTCGGCCGTCCAAAAAAACCCAGCATTTTTTGTTTTTAAATAAGAAAAATTTGCTTATAAATAACGAATATTGTATAAAAACTCTCGATAGAATGTACAACAATAAACAGGTTTTATTAAGTGTAATGCAGAGCATTTGCTGTTCCTCTTTTTAAAATTTTTAAACCAGCCCCAACTGGCTTTTAAACAGATCGCCCGATGCCTTGTTCGCCAAAGTACCTGGGTCTGCTGCAGCAAATTGGCGTAAACAGCTCGATTCTTCTCGCAAATTATCACCTCTGTTACAGGATCTCCTGTGAGCTGCTTCTCCTTAACCACACCGTCAGCAGCTTCTCCATATTTTTATGGATAGATGTCCGCTGTTTAGAAAATATTTTGATTCGCCAAGTCATGGCACACCTTGGTCATGTTTTTCTCATTTATTTCTTTAATTCCATGCACATCATCTGCTTCTTCTCAGCACTGTCTTTCGCACTCACTCTTTTTGGACACATGGATGGAAAAATGAACTTTTGCGAAATATCTGCAAGCACAAAAGCTCATAACCTGAATTTTAGCTCTCAACTCAAAACAAAAAATCAGCCGAGAGAGGGCTCGTATCTCGAAAAAAATCATAAGTTGGGACACTCGTAAGTCAAGGTACCACTGTATTTTGTCTTGTATTTTATTTTTTTCCTGATGCCCATTTACAATAGCTGTACAATAATAGCTATGCTTGAAGCAAAGGAAGAAGATGGCCTGCTCTGAAGAATAATGCTTATTGTACATAATGCGTATGGTACATGCGTGTCACTTAGCTGGGAAAGAGATGGCACCAGGATGCACTATGGGTGAAAGTCAAGAAGATAGCAATGCACTATGACACAGTGGCTACTCAGAAACCAATTAGCTACATGAGCCGTGTGTACGAACATGGCTATCCCTATGGCACACTGCTCTGCGATCCTAGCAGTACTATGCAGACCCTTCTGTCTCCTGAGAAAGTTTAAATTGGCTATTGTCATGGCTGTTTACATCCCCCTGCATCGGGACTAAAGCTACCGCTGCCCTCTGCACAAGCGAGCTGCAGAATGCTCACCCTGATGTGGGTGGTTTAAATTGTATTCCTAAAGACAATATTCCCCAAATTTCATCATGCTTGTTTATACAATTACACAAACATTCCTTGTGCATACAAGGGTGGCCCCCACCACCATCTAGGACAATAGGACCAAATCTCCATTCTTCTCCCAAGAATCAGACCAAGGGAAAATGCCCTTAATGATCTATCTCTGCATTACAAGACTATTTGAATGCACAAACTGGGACATATTCATTTAAGTTGCCATCTGTGTTGGACTTTGAGGAGTAAACAGCCTTAGTGACTGGCTACATTAGCAAGTGCATTAACGATTTCTCCAAAACTATCACAAGCCAAGCAAATCACCTACCCTGGTTTACTACAGAAGTGCACACTTTGTTGAAGCCAAAAAATGCTGCCTTTAGGTATGGGCACCAGAGCTAGACTGTCACATAACATTACAGGGGCAAAGACAGTAGGATTAGAATGCTGTTCATGCTGTTCAGCGTCCAGTACAATAATTCCGCAGAGATTGATAGAACCTACTGGGCATAAACCTCTCCCTTTATAATTAAATCCCGGACTAACAGGCCCCAGTTGTTCAGTGCAGGACTTTTAGCAAGTACTGTTACTTCCAGGGATGTGTGCTCAGCCCATTGTTTTTCATTCTGCTGAGACATGACTGTGCTGCCTAGTACAGCAATAACCACATCATTAAATCTGCGGATAACTCAACAGTGGTGAGACTGATAAGCAACAATGCTTCTACATACAGAGAGGGGGACAGACGGCTGGAGGACTTGTGTCAAGACAACAACCTGTGTCTGAATGTTGACAAAACAATGGAGATAACTCAGCTTCAGCAGGAATCTCGCCCTGCACTACACTTCACATAGTTTTACATAAATGATTCTGCTTTCAACCTCCGCAGCTGCATCACTTCCAGATTTGGAAACTGCAAAAACAGTAACCAAAAGTCTGCATCTGTTGTGCAGTCAGCATTGTTGCAGATCCCACCCACCCCGCTCATGGACTGTTCTCCCGTTATCTGGGAAAAGGGAAGCATCAGAACCATCACTGCTAGACACTACAACAGCTTCCTCCCACAAGCAGTCAGGCTTCTAAATAATTCATTGCCTCCACCTTGCAGGAGAGGCCTAAATATAAACAAACTCACACTACAAACGTACTCACTGGACTGATGCGTTAAACTGCTTTTAAATGGGTTATTACCTAAAGTGATTATCTACCTCCTGCTCATTCTCTGCACTTTGCATAAGGCCAGGCTGAAAAAAATTCCTGTTCCAGAGTATTTTACTTTGTAGCAAATTAGCAAATCACAGGTATGACACATAACTATTTTTGTTTGATAGTGTAACATTTGTGCTTCAGGCAAATTAAATATTTGTAAATACTGTTCTGAGGAAAGAAAATGAAATAGTGATAGAATCAAAAACAAACACAAATAGTATTTTGCTGATTCTCCTTGAGCCTTGATTCTTTTAATGAAAAACAATATTCTTTATGAATCTGTTTTCAACTTACCTTGAATTGTGGTTGAAAGATCAACTTTGTAGGATGGAGCCGTTTCAAGGTATTTTATTTTCATTTGTTTTGTTGTGAATTTTTTATTAACAATGTTGAGTTTTCTACCCTGACTTTTCAGTGGTCTACCTGTGTTTTCCTTTTACAGTAAACCTTCAGTTTTACGCGGATCGGGACTCGCAGATCCAGTCACACGCGTTTTTTTTTCGAGAATGAATCTGATCTTTTTACGCGGAAATATTAAAAACAAGCGGAACCTGCAAATATTCTCTGCTTTTTTTGTTGCAATATGTTGTTTTTTTTAACTAATTTTAGTACTTCTGGCTCCCCGTGCATGGACTTTAAACCTCTCTCGCTCTCTCTTACTGTATGTATCTCTCTCTGGCGCGCTCTCTCTCGTTCGTGACTTTTCCGGAGAGCGCGTCTCTCTCTCTCGCGTGCGCGCGTTCTCTCTTTCTGTCTCTCTCTCATTCGTGACTTTTCCGGAGCGCGCGTTCTCTCTGTCTGTCTCTCTCTTACTCTCTGTGTCTCTCTCTCTCTGTCTCTCTCTCGTTCCTGACTTTTCCGTATTTAAACCTCGGGTTTACCTTTAGATTTTCTTTAATGGTAATGTATTAAACTGAGTTTTAATTAAATTAAAGTGTTCTGGGAGCACATTTGGGGGCATATTTAGAGTTTACACTATTAAAATAGGCTTTTTAAGGCATTTCTTTGACCAAAACACAACGCGGTTTTTCATTATACGCGGGTGCTCGTGTAACAGAACCCCCGCGAATAACGAGGGTTTACTGTATACCAGCCCACCAAGTTTTAGACATACCTGACTAGAAATTTTTTTCTCACTTTACCTTACTTCTGCTGAAAGCTCTCAGTTTTTGCCAGGGGTTATATTAGGTGTTTTTTAATGTTACAGCTGATATAAGCCTCCTTTCTGACTCTTGTCTGTCCTCTCACAGGACAGTGTTCCAATGGCTTCTCCTGCATTTCTTCTCTCTCTCTTTGTAAGTATTACTGTTACCCTGTAACACAAGGACTAGACAGGAATGTATGTTACTGATCATACCATACAGTAACACTACGCATTTCTAACTTTTGTCTTAGCGTCCTGTGTGTATGTGGGCTCACCCTTGATCTCGAATACCTTAATTAAAAAAGTAAATGTTATTGAATAATAAATCTGAATATGAATAACTACAAAATAAGCCTATAACCTAAGCAGTTCTACAAATACCCCTGAAATGTCTTTAAAGCTCACCATTCAGATTTTGTTTACTGTCTGTCTCCTAAGGACGGGGGCACCAGAGGCCGGCGCTGCGCTATAGAGGCTGACATGAAAATGAAAAAATGATCAGGAAGACCCACTGTAGACTCTGAGCCATAATTCTCCATACTTTTACTGCTCATCTCCCTCTCCTCCCCACTCTTGGTAAACATAGCACTAATGGATTGGACACTGATATTTCTGCAGCATGAAGAAATGTGTGCCATCTTTGGTAAGGACAGGTTTGTCCTGTAGTATGTGTGAATTTGTCTCATCTTGATTTCAAATGGTACAAGTATGTATTATTTTATAGTATTTGCTTTGTGTGCAAATGATAGACAAAAAGTATGAATAAAAGAAAAATATAAGTTGGCAGGGTTGTGAGAAAACTTTTTATGCACAACAGAAGCATTTTAGCAGGTGTAAAAGACCTGAGACTGTGAGAGGAAAAACAGAGAACTCCCTAAGCATCTTTTTATTACAATCTCAAGACTGGGGACACTACAATGTATGGATCTGACAGACACCTCACTTGAACATTTGGCTGGAAGAAAGCTCATGCTGCTTTAGAATAAGCAAAATCAGGAGAATGAGGGAATGCTTGCTGTTTTATTAAACCATCACTCAGCACCAACGAACCAAACTATTGTTTGGCTATAGGTTGGCACAGTAACATGTCTACAGCGCACAGTTTTATTGATATTGATTTCCCTATTACATCCATTAGTTACTAATTAGGACTGTAGTATGGCTCCCCTATGGACACTGTATTATAAAGACTTTCACACTTCAACTTTGTAACTAATCTTGACTGACAAAACTTTTTTTCAGCTCTACAATTGAGAGGTTACAGTTGATTCTTTTGTGTGTAAGCTATTAGCATAGCTAAACCTAGCATAAACCTAACCTAACTGTGTTGTGCTGAACAGGGTGTAACACAAAGCAAAGGGAATATCCCACTGGGCTGCATGCAGTACAAAAAAATAGAATTCGGCATAAAACGTATGAATGAATCTATTAAATAAATATGACTGAGGTAATGGCTTCTGACAAGGTTTCAGTGCAGAACTGTTTTCTCCTCACTACTGAAGACTCAGAAGAGGACTAAGACAATGGCCAGTGATTGCAGGCTTCTAGAGCAGAGTTAATAAGTAATAAGTCAACCAATATTGTAAAAGAAATCTGTGAAAGTAAATTTGTACAGTCTTTTGGAATAGTTTTCTGAAAGCATTGATGGTTTGTGGCCCCATTCTTTGAAACATGATTTTGTTTGTTTAGCCAATATGGAGCAAAAAATTTTCAACTGATAGGTCTTCAGTGTCATCTGACCGCTTAAAATTAACATTCCACATAAACAAAAGAAAATAAGTTAAATCATCTTTAGTAAATACTATTTTAAGTAATTTATATTAACAATAATACTAAGAAAAACTCCAGTAAAGTGGGAGTTTGAACAAAAGTATCTCTAGCATCAACCTGGTTAGCATGCCTGGAGCCTAAGTTCCTTAATGTAAGGAAATACAACAGCTCTGGCTTGCAAACACACCCACACAAACACACACAAACACACACACCTTTTGCAATGAAGCTTCACTGTTGCAGAAGGCAGACTGAATTTATCACTCCCAGCAGCTCTGGATTAATTCAGCGTGCTTGCAGCCTTTTCCCTATGCAGCAGGGCAAAAGGCACCATGCTCCCAACTAAACACATCTCAGCTTAGACTCCATTTAACTACTCTGCATTATGTCTCCTTTCAAAGTGACCTGCTCAGATGAACTCAAATGAATCACTGATAATAAACTCTTCAGGTGGAGACCATGCTGGGAGAGGAGCCCTCAGTTCAGTCACCCCTCTGGCGACCAACAAAGCGTTGCAGCTTCTCGCAGTGGTCCAGCTTCATGGTTGCAGCCTTTTGCTTCAGCCGCTCGTCCCGATAAAGCTGGCCCAGGTTAGCAAGGTCCGACTCTGAGAAAGGGAACACAGAGGCACACTCTTTGTACTGGTTTTAATTTTATTGGAAACACTGATTTCAAACTTCTGAACTGGCATTTTCTAGCTTATCCTCTAAAGTAAGACACTTTAGCACACAGAAGCTACAAAATGCTTTACTTTTAACACTTAACTTACCAATTAAAAGAGACCTGAGAATGACCCTGGGAATACTAGACAGAAATTACATCTATAAAAGCGAACTGACTAGAAAACAATGAATTTACTATGAAAAAAAAACAATGATAGCTTCACAAACTATCAGTGACATGGCAGTACCCAAAATGGTCTGCTGATCAAAAATGCTCAGCATGTGTTTTTTCAATTCTGCCATCTTCTCCCATTTAAGCATAAATTAAATTGGCTATGCTTGGAGTGGCTACAAAGACTTAAGTACCGTGATGACAGAATGTGGAAAAGTTAAAGGGCTATGGATAGTTTTTCAAGGTACTGTAAGTAAGTGAATTCTTCAATCTTACTGTTTCCATATATGCAAACCTAGTCAATAATCTATAAATTTCTTTCTGCTTTATTCACCATGTTTTGGGTCTACAGTAAACCCAGCGCAATTCCACACCAGGGCTGAGACCCGTGCTCCAAGCGTGATTTCTCCACGATGCACGCACTCAAACTCCACAGTTTGCATGACCTTCAGGAGACATTTCCAATGAGTTCTCATTTGTATTTTAAGCCCCAGTAGATCAAGGGTTATTCCCCGAAAATTGTTCACCTTGCCAAGGTGTCTCAATACTTTTTCCCTGCGACTTTCCGAGTTGCATATGTCGGCGGTAAGCACTCGGCAACTTCAAACTCCACTGTTTTTTTTAATACTGTAAATTAAATTAAAAGAGGCAAATACAGGTTTACCTTTACATTTTCTTGTAAGGGTAATGCATTTAAGTGAGTTTAATTTAAATTAAAGTGTTATGGAAGCATATTTGGGGGCATATTTAGGGTTTACAACAACACGTTTTTTCACTATACATGGGTGCTCTTGGAGCGTAACTACACTTCTGTACTCAGAGGCGGGAAGTTTGAAAGTAGAAAGTCTGAGAACATTATTCATTGCTTCTTGCCGCAGATTGGGTGGTGCCCTGTCACACATCTCTGGCAGCTGCAGTCCAGCATTCCTGCATCAGAGCATATCGTGTTTTACTGAGTGTTCTTGTGTTTTTCATTTTGTTCTTCTTAAAGCCCTATAGTTTTTACTACTGTACATTAAATTAATTTATTAGTCTATTCACCCTGCTTACACCAAAGAAAATGCCCATGCATAAATTACAGAACAGTCTATATAGGGGTTCTTTAAGGGTAATGTATTATGTATTATGTATTATTAAGCTGAGATTAAAATGAAATGAAGAGAATATTTGGTGGCATATTTAGGGTTTACACTATAAAAATACACATTTACTGCATCACAAATTAGCGTGTTTTCATCATTTGCAGGTGCTTTTGTGCAAATTTTGGGGTTTTACTGTATAGAGTAATCCCTCCCTTTTTGCTGATCAGCCGTCGCTGATTTTTCTTAGAACCAAACTGAAAATGGTACACAGAAATTGCCACAATAATACGAAAACTGCAAATATCCTTTTTTCGCCAATTTATTTATTTATATATCACCACACACACACACACACACACACACACACACACACACACACACACACACACACACATACATATGAGATTATCTGATCAGGATTTTTGCCACCGATACCAAGTACCGATTTGTTGTCATGGTTGGTGATCGGCCGATACCAATGCAGATTCTGATGCTTCAAGTTTACATAACTGATATGTAAGCTCTCTGATCACCATTAACTTTATTTTTAAAAAAGTAATACTGAATTAAATGTTGTATTAA
>JBBJLR010000024.1:6145662-6156951 GCA_037577145.1 Brachypetersius gabonensis
ACACACACACACACACACACACACACACACACACACACACACACACACACACACACACACACACACACACTAACAGAGGTTGCATTTTGATTATTTTGCCTCCACTCACCCTCCCCAAAATCTTGTTATATTAAATATGTTCAATATTTTGTCTCCGATTACAGTTTTTTGTGTTACAATATCTAAATAATTTCCAGTATGGGTGGGTTGTTTTACCTGTGTGTGAAAAGTTCTGGATACAATAATTGCATGGTAGCATAAATGCTTTATAGCTATTCTATGTGTTCCTGTATAAAAAGGGCACTTCACCTCTGTGTGTGTGTGTGTGTATGGGTCTGTGTGTTTGTGTATTGTTTATGTTTGCAGGTAGTGTGAGGGCAGAGGCTGAAGCAGTTGAAGCATTCACCCACAGCACTGTCATATGCATGTGCAGTGTGCAAATGTGTTTTCATGCATGCCTGCTGATTTCCTCTTTCCTTTCCCTCCCTTGCATGGTGTTTTCCTTCTACCAACCCCCCCACCCCCCACCACACACACACACACACACATACTCTCACTGCCCACCTCTTTCTGTTTCTCTCACTCACCACACTCCACTCCATCTCATAGACCTTGGGGAAGTTTCATTATGTAAGAGAGCCATGTGCAGTAAAACCCTACTGCAAACCAAAGCTTAAATAATTCACCCACACTGCTAAATAAAGCCAGCAAGTGTGTATCATGCAAGCAGATTTCCCCAGTGCCCAGCCCGCCCTCTCTGCCTCTCTGACAACTATTATACCTCTCTCAACTCCATTCACTTCTGAGTGATTTCTCCTGAGAACTGACCCTGAGTAGACACTCTCTTGTGTTCTATGGCTTTTTGCCCCAGCTAATTAAGAGTCAGATTACTCCAAAGATGGTTTAAACATACTGCCTGAACATACAGTACATAGAGATTTAGTCTACGTATGGTGCATTAGATGGGCCATAACCATAAAAGCTGAATGTTTTATCAATCTAGACATGTTAAACAATACACAGTAATAGGAGATCAAATAGATCATTAATTGCATTAACAGTCTTGATGTAAGTGACACTGCAATCCATTTCCAACCAAGCACTAGCCACAACAGGACATCAGTACATAGAGTATTACAGTTTTCTTCTGTTTATAGCTGTAATAGCCTCCACAGCAGATCAATGGTTCAGCATATAGGTATAAACAAACCTCAAGTGACAATCTACTATGGGTGTGTCCGAAATCATGCACTTACATGAGTGTATGGCCCAAAGAGCATATCATGTGCTATTCGAGGACCAAGCACAGGACACAAGAGTTTTACCGCTGGGCCTATGGCCTCAAAAAGTAGCCCCATGAACAAATGGACAGCCTAGCCTGAGGTGTCTGCAGCCTGACCAACTGTTGGCAGAGGAGGACCAATTGTCGTTGTAATCCTGGACTGCTTCCTGCGGATGTCACTGTCAGAAGAGAATAAAGCTGTCAGCATGGCCAATGGACCCACCGTGAGATGGTATGTGCCCTTAAAAGAGCCATGGCGATGCTGAAGATGGGAAAAGGGGACCGATCACCCTCCTTCTGAGAGACACGTCAAGAGAAACGCCCTTCCAGACTTGCAACCCACACTAAAGGGCCCGTGGAGGGGCCTATGTCCCAGAACTACCCAGCTGACAAGCCTATGCCTGGACACGGGGAGCACAATCACCTTGGTGCGACCCTCTGTGCTACCCAGCCCACTGCATTCCTGTGGACGAGTCTGAGTCACATGTGCGCACGGAGATGTCCGTGAAGTTCCCACTGCCAGAGTCACCCTTGAGGGACAGAGGGGGGAGTGGTCACTAAACGTTGGCCTGGTCCCAGAACTCCCCGTTCCAGTACTAGTGGGTCGTGATTGGCCCAGGTTCAAGAAGGCATGGCGGAACATAAAAAGACGGCAGCCCAAACCCCACCAAAAGGGACACACCTTGACTGACTCTGGCCCTCCTGCATTCACCCCCTTTGAACTTCTCTTTAGGCAAAGACTGCAGGGCTTACTGGATTTGTATAAAGAAAGCTGGGAAACCAACCCCTCTGTATCGCTCCACGCCTGGAAAAGGTCACCCCAATTGTGCAAGCGCATATGGAGGTGGCTCAAAAAGCCCAAGCATGTGTGTATAATCGCACTGTGCAGCCCCGCAAGATTCGACTGGGAGACAAAGTGCTTCTGAGTCCAACCAATTACAGTGTCCAGCAGCCAGCGAGAAAACATACCACATCAATCTGCTTATAAGGTGGGTTGAACCCCACCAAGTCCTGACCACGGCCCTATCAGCTGTACAGGAGGCCCTCGCATCTCTGGTGCCAGATATCGCAGAGGACCTCATTACAGGACCTCCAGTCAGTTAAGCAGTCAGTTTGCCGATGTGTTTTCAACCACACTGGGACGAACACATCTTGTGTAGCACGAGATTAAAACAGCTTCTCATCCCAGAGGCTCAACACCTTGCAATTGAGACTGAGGTTGATAAAATGCTGCCAGACGGCATTAAAGAAGAATCCATCAGGTCCAGTCCTACAGTCGTGGTGTCCAAGCCTGATGGTAGCTTCCAGCTCTGTAATGATGTCTGAAAGTTGAAACAAATATCCAAATTCGATGGCTATCCCATGGCTCAAGGTTGGGGATGTGTGTTATTTGTGTTGTAACAAACCTGCCCTTATTCAATAAAGTGAGTTTGTTATAGAAAAGAAGGTCAGGGAACAAACCAAAGATATCAGATTATAAAACCATATATTGTATTAACAAAACATAAACACACCACATCCTTTCTCTCTGGAAAGCTTGATTGTCTCTCCGGGCCTTGTCCTTGTATTCCTTCATACAGGTTTGATACAGTGTCCACCTTGGACCTCACCAGAGGGTACTGGCAATTGGCCCTGGTACCAGAGGTAAAGAAAAAAATAGCCTTCACTACCTCCCACGGCCACTGGCAATATCCTTTGGTGAGGTCCAAAGTGTACAAAAACATGTCATCAACCTGACTGCTTAATTCACAGAGATCATGTAATTGGGACAGGGAGGCACCAGCAATGCGGGGGCACACTTTATGGCTGATAGGGCCTCAAACCTAGCATGCTGCCACTGAACTAGAAGCACTGGCTATCAAGTGGGCAATGATGGAGCTGCGATATTACCTGGCTGGAATGTCATTCTGGTTACTGGCCATACTCTCCTTAAATGGATGGCCATGGAGACCAACAACAATAGTCAGATCACCTGGTGGCTTTTGGCTCGCCGGGACTTCTTGTTCTCAGTGCAGCACCGGCCCAGCTGGACACATGGTGCGGATGCCCTCCCGCCATTATGCCTCGTGAGCTGGGCTCCTCGAACGCCCGGCTCCAGGGTGGGTACTGTGGTGCTGGGCCAGATATCCAGCACCAGCTATTCGCAAGTGCTTAGAAGCTGGTGCCATCCAGGGGTGCTGAAGCAGCCAAGATGCATTGCTGTCAAAACACACTTGGCGACAGCCCTTCAGCACCCTTTGCTTTGCACAGCTGAGGCCAAGTTGAGGAAACCTAAAGATGTGCACCGGTAGCTCTTTAGTGGTTACCATGAATGAGAATCGAGGGCTTCCAAGGGAGACAAGAGAGAGAGTATGAGAGAAAAGAAAAGAAAGCCACAATTAATCCCAAACAACTCTAGGCTCCAGTCCCAAACACTACTCCCTGTCTGGACACCAGTGACTTTGGGAAGATTCTCTGTGACCACTCCACCGTCATCCTTCCGACCTTCCGATTATTCCCACAGAGCACCTCAGCCCCCTCTGCACAGCCACAACTGACATCTTCATCTTTGTGTCTGTGTCCTGTTACGTGGCGATACTATATATATATATATAACTATATATATATATATATATAACTATATATATATATATACACACAATTATTTTTTACCACGTTAACGCAGGTTTTAAAATAAAACTTTTATTTTAAAAGTTCCACTGTACTTTCACTGAAGTAATGTGAGCGTTTAACTATTTATTAAAAGTAATGGGACACCTAATTCCTGCAAAAGCAGCTGACACGCACAGTGCTCCCATTACCTTTGTCCATATAAAAGAGTTTTTTAAATGCATTACACCAAATGTGAATTGAACACTTAAACTGCAACTAACTGGTTATACCTATAACAGCTGCACTCATCAACTGATGTAGTGCCCAGTTTCGCACAAGATGCTTCTTGATATGACCGCTGCTGCAGTTTGTTCGGGAGTTCTTGCAGCCTGCTGGCATACATCCATGCAAGCCAGCAGACACAGCAACTGTCCAGTGGACTTTGGACCCAGAGCCCGTCGTACAGCACCGGTTGGCAAATCAGAATCTGCATGGTGTTTATTGTCGACACATACAAGGAATTTGATTCCAGTTGTTAGTGTTTCTCAAGCACAACAGTTAATAACAACAATATGTGTACATGTGCCTACACCCCACCCATATGTCTATTACAGATCATACTTGCTGCTCCAATAGGCCAATAGATGTGATTCTGATGCTGAGCCTGATGAAATTACGTCAATTGATGCTGTAAGCCATTCTAGTGTAAATAACACTGCATTCACATACATAGACTTTCATATGGATTTGGTATCTCTTTGCAGCTGCTATATTTAAATATAGCAGCAGCTGCTATTTATATATGTATATGTATATGATTGTGTATATTTGAAAAAAATTTGCCATTTATAAACAGAAATCTGCACAAAACAGAGATATTTGGCTACTCTTATGATGATAAGCGTAGTAAAAACAGTATGTTTAGGACAGACTTTAAGGTGCGATTTATCACAGGTGAACTATGTAAGACATGCAGGGAATAAGGCATCTAAGCAACTGTGAGGAGGCTTTTATTAAGTTGTGCTGAGTGAATGTCCGGAGATCTGTGTGTGGGTGCACGCCAGCATGACTCACTACTGTTAGTGACTGCGTTCATATAAATAAAGGTTCTTAAAGGGCGTTTTAGGATTCTGGATACAGACATTTAAACAGGGGAAACCCTCTGTGTTCAAGAGTGCTTTCTTAGTTTTTTTCACAGACAAAACAATGACATATGGCATAAATGTGATTATTATGATGAGTCAATTATACCATCAGCCAAGATTTGTTTTATTGTCTTTATACCAAATATTTGTGTTGATATCCATGGATACTGACACTGACGCATTCTTTCTTGAGTCAGTTTTGACAAAAATAAACTAACACACGATTATTCCCATAAGCTAGAGCCTGTCTACATTTTATACCCTACATACCACATATTACCATTTCATTCTTGCTATGTAGAGCAGTAGGATGCAGATTTTGATGCAGCCCTTGCCTTTTTCATGTCTCCTAGAATTTGAATTTTACGACAAAAACTTTCCAGATCATTACAGGCCTTTTGTAAACCTCTAAACCTTTACTGGCATCATTTTTAATTTCTAGGTCAATGTGTCAATAAGCAATCATGTACATATATGTTGGGACAGGTTTGCATCACACTACATGGTTATGTAAAATGTTGCTTAAAGCTCAGTTAAAAATATCAGAGCAGAATATATAGTACATTCAGTGTGACAGTTGAATGTCACAAGCCATAACCAAGCACCTGTAATTGTCACATGTTCTAAAATGTCAGGAGATGGCATTACCATGAGCATGGGCGCAAAATTTCATTTAACAGCAGGGTGGACAATAAATGTAAAATTTCTCATGAGCAATTTTTGAAAGGGACACAAATAATACAGTCAAATTGTACTTAAAACTAAAAACAAGGAATTAAAAAAAAGGTTTAAAATTTTATTTAAAATTAATAAAGACACTTAAGGACAGAATAGAAATTGATTATACAAAAAAATACAGTGGAGTCAGTTCGGACGTAGCACAGTGCTCATTTATTAAATGCACAGCTAAACAATATGCTAATTGTGGCCGTTAATGTTAAGTTAACATTATGCCAAGTCGTCACAAATAAAACAATGCATAGCGTGTTAGTTGCAGTGTACTATGCAACAAGCTTTTGTAAACAAGCTAACGTTAACGTAATTTTAATCGCTAAGATAGCAGATTCATAGAAAATTACATCGGTAATCAGCATTTTTGCCACAACTAATTTATGAATGAGTCTGCATCAACTACATTAAAGAGCATTTAAAGTGAATACAATACCCTGCTTACTGGAGTTACACATTAATTGAACTGCAGCCACAGATCTGACTCCTGTGTGTGGCCAAACCATTGTGGGGAAGGAGAGGGGGAACTGGCAGTGGGCGAAACTACTGTGAGGAAGGGGAGGGAGAACTCAACTGTTTCTAAATGCATTTTTTGCATTTTTTTTTTCTACTTACACAATTATTTTAGGTATAAATATATATTTTTCTTAATAGAGAGTTCAATATTTTTTTTATAATTTTTTTGGAGGGGGGACAACCCTCAGATGGAGGGCATGTCCCCCTGTCTCCCCCGTCCCCCGGGATTTACGCCCTTGACTATGAGAAAGAATCTGAGCTGCCAACAAATCAAAGTCACTAAAGGCTTAGACGTGTCAAAAGTTGGTGTGCGTACAAATTGGTGGATTCAGACACACACACACACACACACACACACACACACACACACTCACACACACACACACACACACTGCAGTTCTGACAAAAATATCTGACTGACTGATGACCAGGTCAAAGCTAACTTACAAATGGGTGTAAGAAAATCTGAGTGTCACTTGCAGAGAGGCCCCGATTGTCATATTAAAGCTGTTTAGTAGCATAAGTGTGGCTCTCTACAGAAAGTGTTTACTTTGGTGTATTTTCTTAAGAAACAATGAAAAGCATATTAGTCAAAAGCTCAAGTCCTGTACCATTTACAATGCGAGTGTAAATGTGGCTCAATACACAAACTGTAGTGCACTCAATTTCAAACTGGTGGTCTGGTGACAGGCACAAGCAAAGTGTACCATTTACCACATGAACACGTGAATACACAGTGACAGTCACAACCTCTAACACAACTGCTAAATGAGAGAAAAAAAACAGTGATCCATCTCTGGGGATGTCCCTTTTAAGCTGGGATTTCCCCTTCAAAATCCTCACACACGTCGCTGTCACACTTCTACAACTGGAAGAAAAACGCACATATTACTCGTCAGTGGACATGATGTATGTGGGAAACAGTTCTCTACAGTAGGCGCCCTCTATGCCTGTGCCAACGAAAATGCTGCTGCATCACCGCCTCTGCCGCAAAACCTTCACACTTCTGCCTTCTCAAACAACGCAGGGGGGAGAGTAAAAGAGCAAGGAAACAAATAAAAACACACATACATCCCAGTTGAAAAAGGATGACATCTGAAACGTGATTATCCCACAGTTATCCTTCCATCCAGCGCCCAATCTGGCCAATGATTAGCCTCAGCATATCAGTGTTTATCAGGGTAAGCCGATCAGAGAAAATGCAATTATGAATCATGATACCAGCATACGTTAAGAAACAGCCACGAGTATAAATACTATCAACTGAAGCCTTAAGGGATGCAAATATTAATGGGTTCAAAGAGAGAGAGAGGAGGAGAGAAACAGGGGTGGGAAACGACGAACCCTTACATTTTACTACCCGATCGGAGGCGTTCAAGACCATGTCAGCGTTAGACATCTTCATGGGCAGTGGATGTCTCAGGGATGGCTTGCGGGGTCCCCTCCTTGTAGAAGAAGAAGCAGCTCTAGTGTGTGTTGCGTGCTGTCTCGGGCGCGAACTGCAGTGGCATCACTCGGATGCGCGTGTGGACGTGGTGGGAGCGCCGCTACTGGGGGATAACCAGAGGAGCCTGGAGACAGAGAGCTGCTGCTGTTGCTGAATCTGAGGATGAGGCTGCTGATTCTTTGGGTTGGGCGAGCATTGAGGTAACGGACGGGGAGGGGGAGGAGAAAGGGAGGGGGCTCTACTCGGGAGATCCTGGCGCGTTGCACCACCCCGACATGGCGAAGAGGGGAACTCCCACGCACCCATTTGTAGGGGCTGCCTGATGCTGCCATCAGGTGGAAGCGAAGGGGGCTTTCCCGAGAACACACACGCCACGCCATGTTTTCCTAATCAATATCATGTTCGACGCAGAGCAGGACCGTGAAGGGAAAGGAGCGTTGCTACCATCACTACACTTTGCTGCCATGGCAGTCTGTGGGTGGGGGGTATCAAAGTTTAGTTACAAATCACCACACTCTGGAACAATCGCACCGCGCAAATGTGTGTGAGCAGGTTTGTGATGCAACACTGTTTTAAGTAGTTAAGTCATGTTAGAGAGATGCTGTAAGAAAGCATGGAGCCAAGCTGTCAAAAACTTTTAAATACTTGCCCGTTTGGGTATGCATTTGCAGTCAATTATTTTCCTTCAAGCACCCGATTTAATAATTCTATTGAAAGACCACTCGTTGATAAAATGCGTCAAACTGCACAACATTCTTTTTTGGCAAGATTTGGGTTGAATGCCTTGACATTTTAATAGTCTGAATTCAAAGCAATGATTTTTTTCTCAATGTGGGGTATATAGAGAACGTAATTTAATTAATGTGTAAAACGTCAACATACAATTTTTTTGGGTTTAAATACCCTTGAGAATCAGAACGTTACGATAATTATTTAAAAAATGTTTAAACATGTTTGGTTTTAGTGTGGAATTCTCTATGTATACACTATATGTTTATAGCAGAATATGATCGGGAGTGCTAGACGGCTGTCAGTCAGCACGCCTTCAGTACCACGGACAGCGACCGAGGTCAAACCCACCGCTGTGTTCAGATAAGAGGAAAGAGAACATGATCATAACTGTCGACTCCTCCTTCCCAGCTCCCCTGGCAAACTGTATCTATAAATAACAAATATTTAAACTGTTAAAAATATCCAAAGTCCAGTTTAATAAAGGTCGTTAAAAATATGATAGTGTAATGTGATAGTGTAATGATATGCTATAAGATAATGCAACATAAGTTCAGTGAATCATGGACTTTTGCTTTGAAAATTGGTGTCAGGCTTCACACGGTAAGACTTGGAAAACGTGTTGAGCAGAAATCAGCCGAGCTCATTAACAGCTGATGGGAGACAAGCAAGTTTTTATCAGGGGATATTCCTGGTGATTTTTTGTGTGATAAGAGAAAATTGTCTGCAATTTGCTGCAGGTACACTTGCACAATGACTCTAAAATGGATTCAGAAAGTAAGAAGCTGCCCACTGCAGGAGCTAGTTCCACTGACCCTCAAACTGTGCGCCAAGAGTGAAAGCATCAGTGCTCAGCTTCAGTTGCTTGAGGGGACTCTGTGTAAAAATGCTGCTTGGCTTATAATCAAATGCAGCCGTTTCAGTATGACCTCAGTAATGACACACATGTCTATTCAGTCAGTAAGGTCGATATTGTAAATGCTATAATGTAAACGTAAATACCTCAGAATAAATTGAATGTCAAGACAAACACCAACAATAAAACATTTTCATTTACAGCATTTGGCAGACATTTTACCCAGAGTGATGTAAATGGGTTCCTTAATGTCCAAAAAGAAAAAAATGTTTCTCATGCTTGTAAACCCAGACTTAAATTATGAGCTTCTCACAGGCTGAGATTCTACCAAATATTAGGTATGTGCTCCACCAAGCCCTATTAAACCACAAAGAAAAAACCCAGAAATTGGGCATAGTAAGTTAATTTATGACATGAACATAATGCTTTTCCTAAGTGCTCAGGGAAGAAGTTGGTCTTTAGTCACCATTCATTGTTCCAACACTTTAGTGGTGAGAAAAGTCTTGATGTCTTTAACCTTTGAGATGATCAAGTCGGCTGTGCATGGTGCTCTAAGAGGGCAAACTGAGACCTGAGGGCACAACCAGGGCCAGGGATTTAAAACAAAAACGCGAAATGGCACAGGGAAAACAAAGACATGGCAACACAGAAAGGAGCAAAATATGGAATGTTACACGTTTGTGTTTTTCACTGGATTAGGCAAAAAAATAGAGAACAAAACAATAACTTTTGAATTTGAATGACAGTCAGAATGACAGTCCATATTGAAGCAATGTGACTGTTCACTATCCCTTCAAAACACCAAACATGAGATGCTAAAGCCTATGCAGTACTGGTATTGGTGTAGATTGCATTAATGATGCATATTGAGGCAGTATTATCAGTATTCACTTACACGTAATAAAATTGCATTGTTCCCGAGCTCTTACCATATCTACATGTGATAGATTTTTTATTCTCTCAAGTGAACAAACCTCTTGCGGTTCCTTAGATAAACTTGAATGTGCAAGTCGGACAGAACTGAAAGACTCTCTATGAAAAATACTTTATTTTTTATTAAAATTAAATGATTATTTAGGAACATTTATTTTTAAGACTCCGTGGTCGGATTATTTCTATTTTAGATTTTCTAGAATATCTTAGCAAAAGTCAGAAACACCATGCCGACATTTCAAACAAAAGGTTTTTGTCATTATTGACAGATATGTTTTCATGAGTTTGCTTTGCGATTTTGGTACATAGGTTGGAGTCAAATGGTTATAACAGTCTGTGCAATAATAGTACAGTTTTTACCTCCTGTGAACAAAAATCCAATTTTTTGGGGCTGCACCCATGTAGAATCGCTGTGCTAACAATTTCTGGGCCTCTGGTATATGACAAGCCACCTTGTGTCTGATAATATTCCATCCTCTTTGAAGCTAATGATGGTTGGTGAAAGTATCATCTTGTGAATTTTCTCATTTAACATTGAAGAACACATCTACATGTTCCTCTTGTAATCTCCAGTATAGACTGTGCTCAGCCTTATTTTGTCTTTTAAAGCTCAACATGGAGGGCTTTTGTAAGCATGCATGCACAGGCAGGGCAAGCAGTGGTGGTGATTATCTTGCCCTCAAGTGCTTTTCTCCATCTACTCCCTACTGTGTGACCCCATACAGTAACATATACAGGTGCTGGTCATAAAATTAGAATATCATGACAAAGTTGATTTATTTCAGTAATTATTCAAAAGGTGAAACTTGCATATTAGATTCATACATTACACACAGACTGATGTATTTCAAATGTTTATTTCTTTTAATTTTGATGATTATAACTTACAACCCCAAATTCAGTATAACTGAAAGTCCCAAATTCAGTATAACTGAAAGTCCCAAATTCAGTATCTCGGAAAATTAGAATATTGTGAAAAGGTACAATATTGAAGACACCTGGTGCCACACTCTAATCAGCTAATTAACTCAAAACACCTGCAAAAGCCTTTAAATGGTCT
>JBBJLR010000024.1:6174543-6189344 GCA_037577145.1 Brachypetersius gabonensis
CTTAATACTGTACTTAATAAGTCAAACAGTCAGTTGAAAGATACCCCAAATAGCAGTGTGCATGTGCGTGTATGTGTGTGTGTATATGTGTGTGTGGGGGTTGGGGGGTGGCAGAGACAGACAGACAGAGACAGAAGGCTTGTAGAGCAGAGTTGCTGCAGTATTTTCAGGGTTGGAGGGTCTGGAGGCCATAAAGACCCTGAGAGAGGAAATAAGTATGTGTGTGTGTGAGAGAAAGAGAGAGGTGGGGGGTAGTGTGCAAAGCGCCACCTCACACGTCGCTGACGGGAGATGTCTAGATTTATTTTGGGAATGGTCCATTTGAACAGCAATAAGAGGAGCACAAGAGAATAAGGACTGGCCAGGGTGCTGGACAACACTACATCCAATAACAACACCAAATACTCCTCTCCCCTTGTGTGACCGCTTAAGTGCTTGGGGTAATTTTAGAGTTACTGTCCTACAACATTTGATGATATCTATGTACTGTAGATTAATTGATCATATGGTTGTTTATTTTGGTTACCTTATTCAGATGTGCATATTATTGTGACTGATTTTAAGGTTTCACATATTTTTTGGCACTGAAACTGTAGTTACTGAAGGCTGATTAATGTTTCCCATACTGTGTTATATTAACTAATATTGTCAGTGTAACATAACCTAAAATCTGGTGGTTATGGTGTCAGTGATACAATTTTACACCAGTTAAGCCTCAGTGTATGTGTGTTTGCAAATTCAATTCATGTAAGATGAGGCAGAAACAATGCTTTAAGCTTGTGACAGCATGCAGGCTGATAGAGGAGCTCTTGTTGAGAGGTACCACCTAGGTATGTATATACACACACACAAACACACATATATGCAGATGTTTTTCACCTGACTGTTTAATATAAATATAATTATTAAGGAAACAATTTAGTGCCTTAGATAATCTCAGTTTGATTCGAGTAGTATAGTAGAGTATAGTGTAGTTCTTACTGTCTACTTGGTCATTTTTGTTGTTCTCTTAAGTGTAAGACCTGAAGCAAACTTTAGGCAGCTGTCTAGGAGCTTGTATAAGGGCGAGTGAGCAACATAAACACACTGGACAGAGAGAGCGAGAGAGGGAACTTTCAGCAGGGTGAGCAGAGCTAATATATTCATAACAAAATCAATAAACACAGATTAAATGCTGCAGCTCAGAGTGACATTGGAAGCACCCACTAGTACCCCAATCCCACATGACAGGGGCTGCGGTTTTCACAGAGCAAGGGTCAAAAGTCATGGGTCATTGGGGTTTACTGGTAAAATAGTCTCCAGTTCGATTTTCTGCCATTTTTAGGGTCACTTCTTAAGCTCCTGTGAGTTCCGAGGTCATACTTGACAAGTTGGCAGCAGCTGAGGTGAAAGGAAACACACATTGTTAGTAAACGCAAACACCTCACACAACCTGTTTAATCGGTTTTATTTTTTTTCCCATAGAGATCTTACCGTTATTTCTGTTGTTCGGCAGTACTTTGTAAATGCAATTACAAAATTGTATAATTAGTAACATAATGGAGTTTACTAGTTGATCTGACTCTTTCTCATCTGTTTCAATCTAAAGGATTTCAAAACATGGCAAAAATAGCACACAATGTTTTTTTTTATGTTATTGCTCATTATGCTGCATCCAAGTTGGTCCTATCATCAGGAGATCCCAAGTTTGAGAAGCTACAGCCATCTGAGGTCAGGAGTCTAAGAGAGCACAATGGTTTTGCTCTGGGCAGGTAGCATGGTCCTCCCTCTCCCCCAGCTCTCAGGGGGATGCTAGCCAACATGGGTATCTTATACCTGTCTCCTTCAAGTGAGGTGAGCTATCCGATGACACTGCATTAGCAAAAGTTTAAAAAGATCACATAGTACCCTCACTTTACCAGCTTATGAGATGGAGAAATCTATCTAGTGGTTAGGGAGAAAAAAAGAAAATGAAAAGACAAACATGACTGTACATATGGCAGTAATATTATATTCAAAATCATTACTCTCTGTAGTTTTATGATGTTAATGACTTTTCTGCTTGTTTCATTGTGTTATTTCTTGCCTATACTTAAGAAATAACACCATGCTATGTTTTGACCGGGCATTAACTTTTATTTCGTCTTTGAATTAACAAACCTGGCCTATAACTGACACTATCTATATATTCCTCATTGTTCTTTTGCAATTTAGCTTCTATCATGGTTTCATGTTTGGCAGGGAAATATTATGCAATATTAGCAATGCTGTTTTAGCTCTGTTTTTAACATTGCCTTATGTTTCTTATAGTCCCAGAAAGCATACCAAATATTTACTACCAGTTTTGGCCAGCACCATAGGCCATCATACATTTCTTTAACTGTTGACACATCTCCTTTGAAATAGTTTGGAGATGGTTAACAGAAAATTAACTGAGACTCCATACTGTAGTTGATGGAAAAGTTGGAAAAGTTGATGAGGAGAAAAAGAGAATACATTAGATGCTAGTTGGAATGGATTGCCCTAGCTCAAAAGTCAAAAATAAACATAAAAATCATAATCACAGATTCATCAGGTAGCGGTCACATTACAAAAAAACGGCTGAATTTCTGATTTTCTTTTAAAACTGTGCTGTGTCATGTGTTTTTCACCCTGGGATAGTTGCTTTATGATTTGTCTGACTACCAAATCAGAATTGTGATCAGTTACTAAGGCATGTTTTTATCGAACTTAAGTTTGTAGTGAATATGTGTAATGTGTAAGTTTGTACTGCTTGAGTATAAGCTTTTGTGTATGGATGTGTGTGAGTGTGAGATTATGTGTGTGTGCCTGTGTGTGTGGGTCTGTCTGTCTGCACAAGGACATGTGTAAGCTGCAACTGGCTTAGGGCAATGCTACTGAATGTGTTAGATTTTGTGCCACAGTAGTGGTTACCTTTAGGATGGACGAGATGGAGGCGACTGTCCTGTAATGTGAACATAGTCAAAAATATATGGCCCAAGACCAAACACATATTTACTGGGCTTCAGTCTGACAGTAATGACAATGGCCAGGGCAGATTTCTTTCTTTTGCATTACATTTAATAGGAATGCCATATCATGATGTCATCATTCTGTGTTGGCAGCATATAAACAATAAAAAAATGTTGGTCATTTCTGGGAAAAAGTGTGGTCACACTTTCAGTCACAAATTGGACAAAGAAGCTTATAATGTGACTAAAGCCAAAAAACATGAGAGAGAAAGAGAGATAAAGAGAGGGAGCGTCACTGGTGTGAGCAATGTGGTAGGAGCTGGAGCTCTACGTGACTGTGTGGTGACTAAATAATAAATGTGACGTATCAGGTTTCACGTGGAGCCGAGGGCCACGGCCTGTGGCTGGGTAGGGGGTGGACAGAAGAGACAGCACAGACACAGAGAGACATAGAGACAGGAAATGGCTGTAACTCTCTGAGGTTCTCAATGGCATATACAGCATGAATGCATCTTATTACATTTTGTTTAATTACTTCTTATACGTTGCACCATAAACTAGCTAATAGACTCTTCCAAAAGCACAGATTCTATTGATTTTTATTGATACCATATTTGTTTGTGTAAGCTAAAGATTATATTTTGTTTTGATTTTAATTTAATTTAAAAAAGTCATAAAAGGTGTGCATACATCTTTCTTTTTACAAAAATCAAAATGTCCCTGTTTTTGTCTTTTCTGCACATAAAATCAGTGGTCACATAGCTCAAACCTGTTATAGAATGCAAACTGAATGTAAATATAATTATATAACTATGAAATTAATTGTGTATTTTTATGTTATACTACAGTAACCACAGTAGGCCTTGGCAGATTTTAGACCTCTTTATAGATTAAAGATCAAATAACATCAATGCTTATGTTACATCCACTGTTTTTTGCAAAAAAGTATGCTTTCTTAACTGTAATGTCTGCTTTCTTTCTCCCTCTCTGTCTCTTCTTTCTCTTAAGAAGGTGATGCTGCCGACGGGTGCTGCGTTCCGGTGGTTCCAGTAGGCCCGCAAACTTTGACCTCCACCCAAAGCTCTGCCGTCAAGTGCAATGCCAACTCTCGCCTCCAGCACCAACACTGGCTCGAAAACATACAAACCACAACAAAAAAGATGCAACAACCACAAGCAAACTCAATGAAAAACATACAGAACAGAGCAGAAATGCTACAAAGTAATCTGTCGCGTAATGGATGCACATACTTATTCCTTGAACCAAAAATTAAACATAAAGAAGAAAAAATCTATGGCAACTTTCATTCCCTTTTATATGTTTCCATTTTGGTACATTTTTTGTCCCTTTTTCCAGCAGGTTATTTCTCTCGCTTAGACATGGAACTGTTCATTGCCAAACAGAAATGACAGACTGAGTGTGGACAATCAACAAAATTTCTGTGTTTGGTGTTATTATCGTTCATGTGTGGAAAGATACAGTACTTGTGTAGAGAATGTAAATTTTACGGCTATATTTTAAAACTAGTGGCTCATGGCAAGCACTATTGTAATTTAGCACCGTTGTTCTTACTTAAACCTCTGTATTTTATTAATTGTTTTCTTTTTTAGTTTGATTTAAACTTTAGAGTTTGTAAAACTGATCATTGTTTGTCATTTAAGAGAAGAGGAACTATTTCAAGATGTAAAAATCATGATTTTGAATTAAATGAAAGAACAAATATACGCTGAGAGCCTCATACCCAGTCTATAGATGGGATATATGAGGACTGATGTTTTTGTTGGGTTTCTACGACTGGAAGCTCCTTTACCGCCAAACCATCCATGTCTCTCAGCCTAGTCTGCATTGTTTTATTTCTCAACTGGCAGCCTTATATTTCAATATCAATGGTGTGCAGAATTTACAAAGTCATCCTCCTGTACTTGGAGACAGCACATGCTCCACCCACACTGAAAAAGTTTTAATTTTTTCTAATTAGTTTGTTGCTTTTTTCATGACATTGCCAGTAGCTACATATTTTAAAAATGAACGAAATTGTTTGTACTGGATTAGAAATATGGGCTGGTTTTGTGAATAAAAACAAATGCATGTATTTGTGTCAGGAATTTACAGCTCTGATGTCTGTCTACTTGTCTACTTGCATGTTTTTTAAGAAACAGCAACAAACTATAAAAAAAACAACAGTATGTAAATGTTCATAAATCTTCTAGGTTGTTTCCTTTTCAATAAGGTAAAATAAAAGATAATTGGACAAGAAATGTAATTTTGAAATGTAGCCGAGCTCTTTAATGCTATTTCAATTTTGTTTTGTTGTTGTTGTTGCTGCTGCTCTCAATCCAGACAGTTTACTTCAAAAGCAAAATTAAGGCAGATCACTACTGAGAATTAGGATAATGACACTGGACACTGACTGATACTCCTGTGGTAACACCTAAATATCTTTGGGAACAAATCTCAAATTTTGACACACTGCCTGACATTTACAGGTAAAAAACACAATTAGAAAACAATGAATAATTGATACAGGGCCAGCATCTCAGATCCACAGTCTGGGTTTTTTAACAAGACTGAAACTGGAGGGAGACAGACAGAGAGAAAGAGTGCTTTAAGGCTCTGAAGCAAAAGATCTTCAAGAGAGGCACTGAGGAGGCACTTCAACACTCATCCTGGGACTTCCTGACATCATGCAGGAGCAGCACAAGTGCAGTGTCTTCGGAGAACATACTGTCCATATTTGTGAGTTGATGCAGGCTACACATGGACATAAGACGAAAGTTCAGAAAACATTTTTAAGGCTAATGGGGTTAACAAGTAATGGAAGCTTATAGCTACACCGCTTAGCATCATGTGAACTGTATTCCTCAAATATACTATGTCAAGTTGTTAATTCTTAGAAAGACTTAATCTCAATAAGCATATGTGGTTGTGATACTGTATGACATACTGTTACCTATAAAATGGGCAAAACAATAATTCCTTCAGGGGTATGGTTTACTGTATGTTTTCTTACACTTGCCTTAGAGCTCTGGTAAGAACCTCAAACATCTAGTGTGTCTTAATCAACTATGGTGGTGCTTTTCAAGTATAGCTGCAAGCAGGATAATAAACTGTATAATGAAAGTGAGTGATGAGAAATAGAAGTTGATAGAAATAGAAGTATTTCTGCTTCTTGTACATGTAAGGGATCTGCAGGTAAATATAGTGAAAGTAGTAGGTAAAGCTGAGATACTAGCTGATGCTCTTTAGAAGATTTGTAACTTAAGGATACAGGGATGGGTCATAAATGAGCAACAGTAAGAGTGGCAGCAATGGGCCTGTGCTGCTCTGTTCTGGATAGAGTCCTCAGCTTGTAACGAGCCCAGGTCCATCACAGGGGGATCTGTAATGAAGCGAAATCTCTGGTGGGGGGCCCAGTTTCGTCTGGTTTGTCAGTGAGAGAAAGTGCAGAGAGTGAGAGGGAATGTTTGTATGTGTGTGTGTGTGTGTGAGAGAGAGAGAGGGAGAGGGAGAGAGAGAGAAAATTAGAGTTAGAGAGAGAGGGAGAGTGAGGGAAAAGGAGAGTTAGAGAGCGAGAGAGAAAAGGAGAGTTAGAGAGATAAGAAGAGAGAGAGGGAGCGTTCCCAGCTCCCCCCTGGTGACAGCGATGGGCCGGTGCCATGGCCACGGTGCTGGGAGGAAGCTGAGGCGCTGCATTATTAATGTGCACCGCGGCGTCCTCGCCTCCTCCCAGCCACACAGCTCACTGCCCAGCCTGCCATCACTGGGGGTAGGGGATGTAGAAAGAGAGGAGGGGGAGATAAAGAAAGAACGATAGTGGGGGAGGGAGCGAGAAGTTGTGGGCTGGTGCAGTGTGGTTGGGCTTGTTAGTGGATGCACTGCGTGCATGTGTGTGTGTTGGCATGAACATTTTTTGAAAAAGCGTGAACACTTATTTTTTCCTTTAGGTGAGTTTGAATAGGACATTGTGACTCAGGCCATACTTTCCAGGCAGTATATCTGTAAACACTAAAATAGGAATGGGCCCTTGGCATGTGTGTGTGTGTGTGTGTGTGGGGACCATTGACTAACTAATTAAGTCTTCCAACAGGTCTGAATTGAAGCTGTCATTTTTATTAAATGCTACATCACTGTAACAGCAGCAGTCACAATATAATACACATTTATGTTGTTATTCATAAAAAACAATGCTCTATGATATGACTAAAACTAAAAATAACATCAATAGTATAATATTCATTTAAAAAAAATAGTGTAAAACTACAATAACAGACAAAGTACAAACAACTGCTTGCCCCTTGGAATAAAAATCAAACTAAGCTGAAATCTGTCCACTCCGTCTGGAAGGAGAGCCTTAGCGACTACAACAGGGTACTTACCACAGCATATTCAGCCTATTTACTGTCCCTCATTTAAGCTTTCTGTTTAGTAAAATTTCTAAACTAACTAGTAACCAGGATGGTGCAGAACCTCAGGCACCTGCAAACTATAGTAGTGAATATTTTATGGACTTCTGCAACAATAATGTTTAAATCCTTAGATACAAAATTCTAAACAGAAGTTTTACTCTACCACAGTTGCTGCTTGGTGAATCCTGGTTTAGATCATACCTGCTGTCAGTTTGTAAGAATAATGGGGAATTTTCAGTGCATACCTAAGTAAAATATAGTGTCCAGCAAGATTCTGTCTTAGAACCTCTTTTGTTTAATTTGTTAATGCTGCCATTAGGTATGATTATCTGGAAACATGGGATTAGCTTGCACTGCTACACAGATGACACAACCTAACCCAGAAGATAAACACAGATTAAAGAAGATTGAGGGCTGCATCAAAGATATAAAAAACTGCATGTCACATAACTTTCTCTTACTCAACACAGATAAAACAGAGGTCCTTCCTCCAGGTCCAAAAGCTGCTAGAAACAAACTGTTAGGTATAATGATGCAGAGGCTACATCCAGTAGCAGCACCACGGAGGCTACATCCCGTAGCAGTGCAGAGTACACACCCAGTAACAGCACAGAGGCTCCATTCAACAGCAGCACAGAGGCTTAGAAGGGCTTGGTCCTAAAGCACAGGGAGACGCTCCCTGAAGGGGATCACCATAGGGGTCATTGTCCCGGAGGACACAAATGGTCTCTGTCCCGGAAGACATGGAGGGGCTCCCTGTAGGGGGCACTGTCTAGGAGGACACTGTGGGGTGCCCTGTAGGGTGCTCTGTCCAGGAGGACACTGTGGGGTGCCCTGTAGGGTACTCTGTCCAGGAGGACACTGTGGGGTGCCCTGTAGGGTGCTCTGTCCAGGAGGACACTGTGGGGTGCCCTGTAGGGTACTCTGTCCAGGAGGACACTGTGGGGTGCCCTGTAGGGTACTCTGTCCAGGAGGACACTGTGGGGCGCCCTGTAGGGGGCTCTGTCCAGTAGGACACTGTGGGGCACCCTGTAGGGGGCTCAGTCCAGGAGGACACTGTGGGGCACCATGTAGGGGGCTCTGTCCAGGTGAACCCCTCAAAAGAATGGACCGTGGGCCAAGATCGAGACTAGTGACAGGCGGCCAGGTGGGCCCATGGGAGACTTTCTTTTGCCACTGCTTACCCCTCCTCTACTCTTGCCAAGACACAGAGCCACGTGACATTTACTCATCCCCAAAATTACGAAATCCACAACAGGTAGAAGAGAATGTTCATATAAAGCCCCCCAGCTCTGGAATGCTCTTCTAAACAATGTTTGAGACTCAGACATAGTCTCAGTTTTCAAGTCCAGGCTAAACACTATTTGTTTAGTTAGGCCTTTTGTAATTATTTGTTTCCTGTTAAATGGAAGGTGTAGAGCTGGAAGGTGGAGGGCACAGACAATTCTTGTAAACTGGAATGCTGGTGCTGTTGTCCTGCCATGCCACACGTTGATGGTGAAGCAGGGAGGGGTGCTAGTGTCTCATGGTGCTCTCATGTCTATCATACCTCTTAGCTCTGCCCTTTATAACTAGGCCACTATAGCGAGGTATGCCACAGTGTCAACTTGCACTCCTTACAGTTATACCCTGTAAGAACTAACTCTGTTGTCTGTTCTCTTTATGGGGAATGGCCGCACATTAGTCTAGCCCGACTCATCCCAGGGTCCTCCAGCTCATCCCAGTGATTAACTTTGTACATGAAGGCCATCTATTGTTAGCTATTTCTATAGATTCTCTTTTTCGCTCTCTCTCTCTGAGTTGACCAGACGAGGATGGGTTTTGAGTGCCTCTTGTGGTTTCTCCATCCATTTTTTCCTCACCTCTGTAATGCTGCTTTGTGACAACACTGGTTGTAAAAAGCACTATGTAAATACAATTGAATTGAATTGAACTGATTTTTTTTTTCATTCAAAATTTCTAAACACTGAATGGCTGTTACTTTTATCACATTGCAAAAGGAAATAGTACTATGTAGTACTATATAGCACTGAATAAAGTAAGTTTAGTTGGGAACTAACTTTACAAGTATACTACAGAAGCAGTAAGTAAGAACAAAAGTAAGGATAGTGTTTTTTAACACTTAAAAAAACCCCTTTTCTTCTGTTCTCTTTAGTTACTCCAAACTTTGTAAATAAAAGAAAAAAAAACAAGGTAGACCAGTCAAAACATGGAGGTGTATTTATCTGCCTGTCAACACCCCATACCAAAAAGCATCATTTTCAGAATTCGAACCAGAATCAAAATCGTGTTTATTGGCCAAGTATGTAAGAAAATAGCCATGCTATCTGAGTGAATGATTGCACCCACTTTGACAGATGCTCAGGTCTTCAAAGAAATTATACTTACAACAGATTACACTCATAAAAAGTTTTTAAAAAAAAAGAAAATAGGAATAAACAGGAAAACAGTCAATGCCAGCTAAAATGTTTTTCCAAGTATCTTGTTCTGTATCATTTACCTAAACAAGTAAATGACTACAAGAATTATTACTAATCTATGCAGCGAATATTCTGTGTACTAGAGTAGCCAAAAAAAATAGTTATTGTGATGATGTAGAAGTTAACAAAGGTTTCCAAAGGCTCTGAGGAACTCTGTCAAGATAACTTTAGCTCGTTTATGGTTTTCATAATGTTGGCAAGCCGATTAGCTATGTCAGTGTCTACATAGCATTATCTATGACTTTTGTACCAGCTCTGAAGTGTTCTAATTTATGCAATGAATGTGCATATGTTTTTGTTTTGAAGATTTGGAGAGAATGGAGGGCCTATTCTTGTTTCACTGGTGAGTTTCAAAACAGTTAGCTGAAGATAATGTTGTCGTAAATCAATTCCTAGAACATAAAAGGAAAAGAAGAGGTTATGAGCGGGGTGAGAGGGGTTGTCCATGACACTGAGAAGCTTTTTTAGCCTCTTTTTTAGCACACCTCCGCCAGGTTCTCCAGACTGACACCCAGCACAGAACCAGCCTTCTTGATCAGCTTGTTCAGCCTGTTGGCATCAACTGTTTTCATCCCACTGCCCCAGCACACAGCTGCAAAAAACACAACACTCTACCACAGAGTGATAGAACATGTTCAGCATTTTCCTACAGACATTGAAAGACCAGAGCCTTCTCAGTAGGAAAAGCCGGCTCTGCCCTTTCTTGAAAACAGCATTGGTGTTCTTAGACCAGTCCAGTTTACAGTCAGTGTGTACTCCCAGGTACCGGTAGTCCTCAACTACCTCCACATCAGCCCCTCTAATGGTGACAGGGGTGGGAGGAGGAACCTGCTTCCTAAGTTGCCCAGTTGCCCATTGCCTAGTTTTTCATTTTCCTTGCAAGAATGTTATAATGAACATGACCTTACTGACTATGGACATTATGCTCCAGAGGAGGCAAAAGAAGAATTAGATGTGATGCAAATGAGGAAATGGCTTTGAGCTGAGATAGGAAGTAGATGTGCTGATGAGCAGGAAGGAGTTGTGATAGAAGCTGGGGTGGGTGCTGAGGCAGGGTTAGCGGGGAAGTTGTGTAGAGGAGGTCAGAGTGTTTGAGCAGAGCTGTCACAGTGGGAGAATCCTGGAATCTTATCAGCACCTCGCAGACATGGAGCGGGGCTGATCTGCTCGCCCTCTCGGCCAACACGCATGCCCTTCCCCCACCCCCACACTCACCTCTCTTTGGCCCCAGCCAAGACAGCACTGACTGCATGCAAGTACGCATATCAAATAGGAAGCTGTGTTGAGATAACATTATATCATACAATGTCTATATGAATCCATCTGAGTGACCATGCATCAGCATGCACTAATTGTGTTTTTATGACAGATTTTGTATGTGTTGACATGCTTTTTTATGTGAGAAAGTAAATTTGACCTTGTCACACCGGGTATGAATTTAAGTGAAGAAGAATGTGGCCAGAGTATGTAATGGGCAAAGCCTTGTTGGTTAAAAATATATTGTTTGAATAACAATGATACTAACTGCGGATGTTTCCGCTATCAGGATATAGGGCTTAGAAGTTTCTCTTCATGTCGTCCACATTTTATGTCTAATTCATATTTCCTATGGTCAGTGTACACACAATCTCCACAATGACAAAGCAAAAATGGGTGTTTCCAGTGTTTTGCTAATTTATTAAGAATTTAATAAAATATGATAATATTGCTAAATAACCTATCACTTAGTGCTTGCTTATAGCATCTTTGTCATCAATGACAACCTCAAGTCTTTTTGGGAATGACCCTACAAGCATGGCACACTTTTCTTTAAAATTTCTGCCATTCCTCTTGGCAGAATTTATCCATTTCACTCAGCTCAGGTGGGGACTGTTTGTGCTCAGCTGTTTTCAGGCCTTTCCACGGATGCTGTTCTGGGTTCAGGTCCTGACTCTGGCTGGGCCTCTCCAGGACTTTCAGAGAGTTTTCCTGAAGCCATTCCTATGTTTTCTTGGCAGTATTTTTTGTATCCATCTTTTCCTCTACCATGACTAGTCTCCCTGTCCCTGCTGCAGCAAAACATCCCTACATCATGACACTGTCTCCACCATGTTTGACTGAAGGAATGATATTAATTTGGTTACGCTCAGTGTCTGCTTTCCTCCACACACGTTGTTGGAAATCGTGTCCAAATAGTCAAATCTTTGTTTCATCAGGTCAGAAGAGTTTGCTCATTATAGCCTGAGAGTCCATAACAAACTGGCAAGTGGGAGGCCATGTGCGAAACCGATTCCGTATGGTCACTCCACCATAAAGGCCTGATGGTTCTCAAATCTGCACAAAGGATCTCTGGATGCTTCACAGAGACCATTGGGATCTTGATTACCTGCCTGCCTGAACACTCTGTGAGCAGCAAGATCTAGGGAGACTAGTAGTGGCTAAAAATCTCTTTCACATGAGAATGTCTTTTTGGAAACCTTTAATGCTACAAAAACTTGCTTGAATCCTTCTTGTGTATTAGGTTTAGTCATGTATTTGGTTTTATGTTTCAGAATTTAACATTTCATATTCTGCTGTTGCCAATTCTGAAACAGTTTCTTCAGTTGATGGGAGTAAGTGAATAGATCTTTCTGTTGAGTCAGGTAGAGAATGGCTTTTGTGCAAAGACTAGGGAGCTTTTTATTTTATTTTGGAAGTTGAGCTATTTACTTGACAACCCATGCTTACCAATGATGATCATTTCTCTAAAATGACTTTTGAACATTTTCTGATGTAAAAAAAAAAAGTTACTATTCTCCTTTAAAGAGCAATTTCTTTATGCATATATGGCTTGCCCTTATTATAATGGAGTCCAGCCAGCATTTACAATAACCAATTGTGTAATCTGGTCTGATTATGAATCACACACTCCCCTTCTTTTTCTTCTGTGTTTATTCCTCCACTTCCGAAGGAGTGGTGTCATTGTTCTTTGTTTTTTTGCCTTGTGCTAAGAAAGGATAGAATTCTAGCCTAAAACTCCAGCAGTTCTGGGCAGTGACCTTGCACCTCTCCTCAAGCCATGGAAGAAGGGACAGCAAGTCTCCAGTGCTATGGGCAGCAGCAGCAGCAGGCTCAGTGCCTGAGGGTACAGGTCTGGAACAGAGGCGTGAGGGGGCAAACACAATGAGCTGCTGCAGGCGGGGACAGACTGATGGGTCACTGTCAGTACGAGCTCTTCAGGAAGCCGTACGTAACACGCAAGACTGAGCCATAATGAGGAGGACACACAAAAAACAGCAACTAAACACACACGTGTATAAATAAAGATGCCATTGAAGAACCAGTTTTGGTTCCATTATAAACCTTTTAATAGGTAAAGTACTTTATAAGAATTTATGATGTAATAAGACATGTTTCAGGCAGAGTACAATGTGCATGTAATTTAAACTTTCACTTAGGGTATGTTCAAGATAATTTCTAAGAGTTACATAACAAAAGTTGCCTTTATACAAGTTACAGATTGAATGTAGACTGCTTGCTCACTTTACTGAAATTTTGATTAAAACATTAGTGTGATTCATATTACCCTCTTGATCATTCAACTTCAGTTGTCCACCACAACATAATTTGATCAATTTCTGCTGGCGGGACGTTTTGGTTCACAGCAGGACGGAGCACACCCCTAACAATATTTAACTATTGATAGGAGCACAGCTACAAAAGTATTTCCATTATGATGGAAACAAGTGGACAAATAAGGATTCATTATATTTGTGTTGATATTTTGTTGAGTTTTTTATAGACATTGCGTCAGTAAGCTTTTATGGTGCAGAGTAGGAGCCCTACAATATATTGTTGCAGTTATGTTCAATTTATTTTATGGTAGATTTGAAATCTGAGGTTTGGTTCTGTAACAAACCTCCCTATTTAAGAAAGTGAAGCCATTATAGACAAGGTCAGGGAACAAACCACCAAAGATGTCAGATCATCATACCATACATTGTATTTACAAAAACAAACACCACATCCCATACAAATCACCCACCATCATACACACTTGGACAAGAGTCTTTCAAGCATCCTTTCTCTTGGGAAAGCTTGATTGTAAGTTCGGTCCAGAAACATTCTGTCCTCCTGTCTGGCAGAGCTCCTCCAGCCCAACCTGGCAAACCTCCGTATAAGGAACAGGTACAGGAACCCAAGAATCCAAACCAATGAGGAAAAGGAAAGACAAAAAAAAGAAGAGGAAAAAGGCAAAACCCACCTGCTCAACACAGCAATGATTAACCTTACATATGCAACAGTGGCACAAGGTTTTTCCAACAAATACAAACATACAAACTACCAACTACTCACATGCAAAAGGAACTTGCAGGTTCGCATGTAGGTTCTCTCAGGGTATCTGCAGGTGCTGGTAGCTTAGTCTAGCTTTCCTTTCTTCTGTCATAGAGGGAAACAGGAAGTAGGGTAAACCCTCCCTATTACCCCCTATGGGTAAAGGCCAGTAATGGCACCAACTATTCCAAGATGGCGCGACCACGTCCAGACGCCTTTCTGACTGCTCCGCGCAGACTGTGACCTTTTTTAGTTTTCTATTTATTTACTGTCTTATTTCATGTTCCAAAGTCAGCTGGTTTAATAGTCTATGATAGCAGAGCGCTATCATAGACTAGTCTATGATAGCAGAACGCTCCTCAGAACGCTCCTCAATATTGGTAATAACTTCGCACATGTTGTGGCCGACTGAGATACTGCACGGCTCGGACAACAACAATGGATGCAACGCTCGCCCGAGGCGCAGAACAAGAAACGCCAGGGCACACGCGCTGGCGTCCGAAACAGACTGAGACAGCAAGCGCACCGTGCACCACTGCCCAGTATCCTGCTGGCTAATGTACAGTCACTGGAGAACAAGCTGGATGACCTACGAGCCAGAGTTACTTTCCAACGAGACATGAGGGATTGTAACATTCTGTGCTTCACTGAGACATGGCTGACCCCCACTG
>JBBJLR010000024.1:6189444-6205536 GCA_037577145.1 Brachypetersius gabonensis
TTAGTAATATCAAAGGGAACTTTTACTTATTTCATTAAAATTCAGAGCAAATAGGACAAGCACTCATGTAAATAATAATAGCCCTAACTTATTGTGAACAGTATATTTTTGTAATCTAATTTTAGTTTTTCAGTTAATTTTAAATTCTGCTTGTTAGTGTCATTTTAGTGTCATTTGATTATGATGTATTCCAGAGCACTGTCCCTTGACTTGTATTGCATGCCAGGATGGGCAGCCCTGGGTGATGGAAGCAAGCTGTGCTGCCCTGTTTATCCTTATCGACCTAGGATCTGCAAATATAAAGATTTCTTTATATTATTTCAATGATAATTTAAAATGTTTCCTTTTTATTTTAGGTGTATAAAATAAAATGCACTCTTTGTTTATACCAGTATGTCTGTTGTAGTCAAGCATGTTTGTGGTATGTAGTTAGGGTAATAAGAATAGTAATGAAAATAAGACATAAATTCAGGGTTCAGTGTTCAGTGCTGAAATGACATTAAATAAACAAATACTGCATTGTTCCCAAGTTTAGGAGTTGGGACTTTAATTAAGACTGTCATGGCTGGCTTCTATGGGCCATGCCCTATACTTTATGGTTACCTGAGTACTGTACCTGGGATTGGGGCAGCTGGCAGCCTCTTTAGAACTTTAGTTTCAAGAGACCCACCTAAACCGACTCAAAAAATGACTTTTCTGTTTTGAACTGGGACCCGTATGACGTGAACCTTTTGGATGACATGATTGGCTGATCGCCTAGGAAACATCTGATAGGAGGATCATGCTCGGAAGTCCCACCTTCAAGCTAGAAACCTTCATTCATGTGTAGAGCGATGGAGACGGAGGGAGTTTGAGTGGCATTGGGAGAGAGAGAGAGAGAGAGAGAGAGAGTTTGGAGAGCTGGAGAAGGAGTGAGAGTGTTGCTGTGAAACCTATGCTTTGTATTTATACTAGAGTGGTTGTCTGAGAACTTGTGTGTGTGTGTGCGTGTGAAAGACGTGTGTGTTGGCTAAAACTTTCTTTGTGTTGTTGGGGTCAGCTTAGTTTCTTTGTTTTACACATTCTCTTTATCACACATTAGCATTCCTTTGTTAGCACCTCAGGTAGCAGCGTACACCACCCTCAGTATTTCTGTTTTGTTTGGTTTTTAGAACAGTGTAGTTAGATTAGGGCGACATTTGGGTCTAGATTAGTGTAGAGGTTTCCACAGTAGAGTAGGCAAGTTTTGGTTTATTCTTTTCTTTTCGTTGGTGTCGTCAATAGACCCCTCCATTCACTCTCGCAAGCTCGTGTTTGTTTGTTGGTTTATTGGTTCATTTGTGTCCAACTTGTAAATAGTATTCATATTGTTGTTTTCCTTGTACATAGTAATTTCACTGTTCTCACCACTATATGTAAACGCTTGTATATATTTGTATAATACACCATGTTCGTACTAAACTAGACTTGCTCATTATTCCTGTGTGCAGGTTTGTGTCCTCCCTGTTCCATCAAAGAATCCTGATTAAAATCACTAGCAGTTTATTAAAGAAGCTATTAGTTGATGGTTCTTACATTTACATTTACTGCATTTATCTGATGCTCTCATCCAGAGCAATGTACATCAGTGCTCAAGTAGACCACATCTGTTCTTCAGCCTGTAAAGCTATACTTAAATCAGCATCTACGATTCAACCAAGGTACTGCCAAAAAACAAAATTCAGAGATGAAAGCAAAAGTAAGGAAGGCACTGAGTTAAGAGTAAAGTGGGGTTTTTTTTATAAATATGTGGAAATAAAAAAGCAAAAACAAGAGGCATAGTCAGTCACTAAGATGCTCCTTGAAGACATGTGTCATCAGATGAAGCTTCAAGAGATCTTGATGAGGGATTTAATTCCATCACTTGGGGGCCAAGACTGAGAAGAGTCTTGACGCATGTCTTCCCTTTCTCTTGAAAAACGGAGGTTCCAGATGAGCAGTGCTTGAAGCCCTGAGAGGATGAGAAGTGCCATTTTGCTTGATCAGTGTTGATATGAATGGCAGAAGTCCATTCTTGGCCTTAAGGATTTAAATTTAATGTGGACAACCACAGGGAGCCAGTGGAGGTTCCTTAGTAAAGGTGTGAGAATTTTAAAACAATGAAGACTAAACTCACAGTTGCATTCTTAATTAGCTAAAATGATTTAGTTACCTTCTGTGGATGTCCAGCCAGTATAGAGTTTCAGTAGTCCAGTTTAGAGATGGCCAGAGACTGGACAAGAATCTAGCTTTCATAGGGTCTGATAGTTTTGATGTTGTACAGAAGGTATCTGCATTTTCTGGAGATGTGGTTGACTTGTGGTAAGAAAGACAGATTTCTTACCTTCTTTGAAGGGACAAAAACTGAGTTCCCAATAGAAATGGTGAGGTCATGGACTCCCTTTGATTAAGAGGAGCTCGGTCTTACTGGGATTCAGCTTGAGGTAGTGGGCCGACATCCAAGAGAAGATGTCGGCCAGGCAGCCTGAGGGTCAGGTTGACACCTGGTTGTCACAGGAAGGGAAAGAGAAAATAAGTTGCATGTCATCAGCATAGAAGCGGAGGGAAAATCATGTGAGGCTATTACATCCCAAGAGAAACAGTATATCGAGAAAAGAGAAGCAAGACCAAGCCCTGTTGAGTTGGTTATATACAGTACATGGAAGGAAAGGAGAGAAGAGAACAGTGGTTCTTAAAAGGGTGTGAGCAATCATTTCAAAGGTTGAAATGACCCCCACCCCCACCTAATGTAACAAAAAAACTTTACATGATGTGAAAAATTGTTAAACTTTGTTAAACTTTACTTAATGGAGCTCTAATGATTCTTCTGAGACATTGCTGATTCTTCTGAGACATGTCTGAGACATTGGTACATTTGTTCTGACTGTGAGGTATCCCAAACATACTGAACAATTCACTGGACTCATTTACAAAAAAGGGACCCATCTACATCAAGCACATACAGTGAGGAACATACATATGTGAACACCCTGCGATTTTGCAAGTTCTACCACTTGAAATTCACATTGTAGGTGCATTCCCACTGTGAGAGACAGAATGTAAAAACCAATTCAGGAAATGACGTATGGTTTGTAAAGAATTTATTTGTATTGCACTGCTGCACGTATTTGAACACCTGAGAAATTCAGTGCCCTTTGTTTGCAGTAACAAAGGTCAAACGTTTCCCGTAGTTCTTGACCAGGTTTGCACACACTGCAACAGGGATTTTGGCCCAATCCTCCACACAGATCTCCTCTAGATCTGTCAGGTTCTGGGGCTGGCACTGAGAAACATGGAGTTTCAGCTCCTCCAAAGATTTTCGATTGGATTTAAGTCTGGAGACTGGCTAGGCCACTCCAGAACCTTGATATGCTTCTTACGGAGCCACTCCTTGGTTCTCCTGGCTGTGTGTTTCGAGTTATTGTCATGTTGGAAGACCCAGCCACGACCCTTTTCAGTGCTCTGACTGAGGGAAGGAGGTTGTTGCTCAAAATCTCACAATCCATGGCCCCATTCATCCTCTCCTTAAGACAGTGCAGTCGTCCTGTCCCCTTCACAGAAAAGCACCCCAAAGCATGATGCTTTCACCCCGTGCTTCACAGTAGGGATGGTGTTCTATGGATGCAACTTCTCCTTCTTTTTCCTCCAAATACAGCGAGTAAAGTTTAGACCAAAAAGTTCCATTTTGGTCTCATCTGACCACACGACTTTCTCCCAGGCTTACTTGGTGGATCTGTTCGAGGACACAAACCTGTGCACAATCCACGCCATGCCTAAAGATACTCCGCTGGGCCGCCGTATCCGTGGAGGGTGCACTTAAACTAAAGTCCCCAACGTGGAACGCACTCCCTGAACATCTGAGCCTTGGATCTCTGGCTTCCTCGTTTAATGAGAGAAGTGTCACGGTGGAGGTCAGAATGAGAGGTGAACTAATGCCCACTATGTAGCGTAGTGGAAGAGCTTAAATGTGAGAGACACAGAGAAGTCGGTAAGCCACGCAGTTACTCTCAGAATGCTCTCAGAGGAGTTAGAGTTCGCACCAAGACGAATCCGCGTTCTGAACATGCACACAGACAGGTATATAAAGTGACTTCAAGGAGTCAGAGTACTCACGGTATCAGAGATAGGATCAGGATTTGAGGTGATGAGACACGCAGGCATGAAGCATGGAACTTCAATGTCAGTGTGCAGGTACACACTTACTTCCTGTTTATATACCTGGCGTAAGTCAACTCCGGTGCCTCGTGACGTCACGTAAACAGGTGCGTGTGACAAGAAGTCAGTATGACCTTCCTTGCCGGAGTGTTTTAAGCTGTCCCTGGCTAGTGTCTACCTGCAGCTTGTCTGTAGCTGCCAGGCGTGGAGAGTTGCGTGGCTCCACCCTGCTCACGCACAAGCTCCAGCAGTTCAGCTCCCTGGACAGCCACTGGCTTCACTGGTGTGACTAGGATGTTTGAAAGGGTCTGCGACACAGTCTAAAATGTCAAACACTATAAATGCGCAAGAACAACAATATTGTAAGCCAGTGTTTCTTCCTCCTTGTTGAACAAGCACTGAAATCAATTTCTTAGCCTAATATTTCATAACCTTTTGGGAGGTCTGACAGAATGTTGTTCTTTCATCCTTCATTAAATCCCAACATTGGGATTGGAATTTTTATTAAAATCCCATTCACATATGAAGCCCTCTACTTCACATGCACACAATTCATTAAGAAACTTCCCAGACACTCAGGGCTGGTTCAGCGTTACCAAGGAGACAAGCTCCCTTGGAGACATTCTTGTTTGTATCCAGAGCTTTAGAATGTTCTTCTTATCATACTTACATCAGCCACAAGAGTAATGCAGCTTAGCATTATGAGTTCATCATTCAAATAAACTTGTTTTTCACCTCGCCATCTTCCAGAAGTGATGCATGCACATAGAAAATTGATTCAAATAAGAGAACAGAATTACTGAAGATGACATTTGCATCAGTGGAGTCAGCGATCAATAAACATGTATTCAGCAGAAGAGACACTGTATCTGTTTTAACAACCTAACCACTAAGAGGAGTGCGAAACAAACACTGTTGTTGAGAACGGAAATAGCATATAACTTATAAACAAATGAATCATACTGACTCTCATCATAAACTGTGAGCTGCATTACTGGATACCACCCACTCATTCATTTTTCCACACTAGGCTTGTAGGTAACCAGAGCGTACTGTATCCCAGGGTCGGTGGGTGCAAGTCAGGGACTCACCCTGGGCAGGGCGCCAGCCCACCACAGTGCTGATCACTATTATTGGGCAGCTGGATGGCCAGTGGTCAGGGCATTGGCTCTACAAACAGAGGGTTGGGTGTTAAAATCCCAACTACCTTGAGCAAGGCATTGTCCACACACACTGCTACCCAGTATATGTAGATATACTGTAATAACTAAAACCCCATACTTTTTTTTACCTATGCTCTTCAAAGGTAATGACATAAGTACATGTTAATTACACTATAAATCACACAGTAGATTATGTTTACATTCGGTTAGTATTGTGAATATTATTTCACCTTTCTCTTTTACTGCTGATAAATGACATACATGCAACAAACACTATGTATTTTTTCTTTCCCAGAAAACAAGTGTGTGTGCGCAATAATACTTTTTCAGTCAGCTATAAGAAAGTAAAGTGGCCCTTATCGTCATGTGTGAACACATCACACGATGTGAACAATGCGAAATTCGTTCTCAGCATTTAACCCATTCATTAAGTGAAACAAGGGGCTACCACCAATGAAGAGCACATGGGGAGCAGTGTGTGGGGATGGTACCTTCCTCAAGGGTACCTCTAGTATTCTCCAATGTTTTTTTTTAATGAGCGATGAATAGTAAACTGCAGGTTGGGCAGGTCTGAGGCTGCGCTGATGGCTGCTCCCTCTGCTTTCCACAGCTGGCACCTCTGCTCCCCCTCCCCTGGGGGAGGTCTAGGTCATTTCCCTAGACCTCAAGATGACCCATGATGAGCCCTATATGCCTGAGTCATCCTGAGCTCTGTCAGCTCTTCAGGAGCTCTGGCACTCCCTCTGGTACTTGTTTCCCTTTTTGTCTCATCCAGACTGTTTCCCATCTTGTCCTGACTGTTTCCTTGTGTTCATCTCATCTGGTTTGTTCCTCTTTTGTCTTTCACATTCAGACCACTCCCCTTCATCCATCTTATCCACCTCTCTCTTTAGGATCTGGCAGTCCCAGCACCTCCCTTTGGGAACTCTCTTCAGGACATTTTTATAAACATACTCAACACTTTCTCTGAGAGGCACCTGTTCTCTCTTTTTCCTTTTCTCTGAGGGACCTATCCATCCGTTCTTTTCAGGCCGCCAGTTTCTTCACCTTTCTTTTTCTCCTCCCACCAGCCATATTCTTCCTCGATCTCTCAGAAATAACATGCTTTTATCTAGCTCCTCACTGTGAGTTAGGGTCCTATTTGTGGTCAATGTTTTTCTTCCTCGACTCACAGCATGTTCTTGTAGGGTCTGCACTTTGGTTCGATCCTAAAACACCAATCGGCGGGACATTCTTATCCCACTATACCACTAAAGAAACAGTTGATACTGAAGTACGCCATGCTTTTGTTGTCATTACTTGTAATGGCATTTTTACCTCACCAGTCCTTCCTCTCTAACCGTTTCAAGCGAGGCTGTAACCTTTTTTGTAATTTTAAATATTATTATTAAACTAATTCTTATTTTGGAACTTTCTTCCTACCAAGATTTCAGGAATGAACTAATCAATTCCAATTCAAACAATTCCATTTTATAGCACTTTGGAGCATTTAATTGAGATTGCATGTAGTGGCATATATTTGAATCTAGAGATACCAAGTAAATTGATGAAATGTAAATGAAATAAAAATGTTAAATTAATAAAAGAATTATGTATAAACAATACATAACTGACACTGGTGCCATGATAAGGTAATGAATACACTGTTTATACAAGTATGTGATTACCAGTTGGACTAGATATACATTACCACATATGTATTTAATTCATATGGATTTACTTTTTAAATATTAATCATCAATATATTCAGAAATCTGAATATATTGGCACCACTACAATTGCATGTCTCAGACCTAAATATCTTGCCAGCAATA
This sequence comes from Brachypetersius gabonensis, assembly GCA_037577145.1. NCBI lineage: Eukaryota > Metazoa > Chordata > Actinopteri > Characiformes > Alestidae > Brachypetersius > Brachypetersius gabonensis. The sequence continues at coordinate 6,196,574 of JBBJLR010000024.1, forward strand.
CTGAAGACATATTTCTGTCATGTGTGCAAGGGGAGAAACACAGCAGCACGTAATAGGAATCCAGAGGCAGTCTTTATTGAAAAAAAAAAGGCAAGGTCAAAACGTTCAACTCAAAACACTCTTCAATCCTGAGGGTTCTGCCTCAAGGAGCCTCGCTACTCCTTGGTATTCCCTCAGTTCCTTTTCTTGTTCTGAAGTCGCCTCAGTCTGTACCTTACAGACTGGAACCTTTGAGAGTCCGCTGGACAATGCACAGTCCTGTCCCAGCCACAGTCTTTCGCACAGCTCTCTGCTACTCCTGTCAGGACATAGAGAGAGATAGAGAGGGAGGTAGAGAGCGTAGATGGAACACCCCTTCCAGAACTCGTGCCACTCATCTTTCTCTGAATCCACTGCTCTCCTCCAGCCCTCTGGGAAGCTTGTCTACCTTACAGACTGGAATCTTTGAGAGTCCACTGGACAATGCACAGTCCGGTCCCAGCCACAGTGTTTCACACAGCTCCCTGCTACTCCTGTATGAACACAGAGAGAGATAGAGAGGGAGATAGAGAGCGAAGAAGGAACACCTCTTCCGGTGTCGTGCCACTCGTCTCTCTCTGAATCCGCTGCTCTCCTCCAGTACGCTGGGAAGCTTGTCTTTCTTCTCCTTGTGGCTGTCCCACAATTTCCTAGGAGTGGATGAGGCAGGAATGGCTAGGTACAAGTACTCACTTGAAGATGCTGTTTTAAGTTTGAAGTTGATCCTGCTGTGTGGTTGCTGAAGATTCAAGACCCAGTTTTTTTTACAGACAGATTTCTCAGTTTAAGAATGATTACATATCTCAGCATAAATTCTGCATTCCAAATGAGATTCTCAAAGCAGTATAAGATCAAGTCAATCAAAAATCTCTCCCATCTAAAAAAACAAAGTCTTTCAGCCAGCATGGTGCCTTTATTTTTTCTCCTATGTTATGTGCCTTCACCTTGCATGCAGTTCAGGGAAATGTAATTTTAGACAAATGTATTTGCAAAAGAAACCAACACACATAACATGGCAAATAGCAGAGGTGGAAAGAGTAATAAAATATGCTGCTCAAGTAAAAGTACTGTTACTTCTATGAAATTTTACTTAAGTACGAGTAAAAGTACTGGCCAAAAAAATCTACTCAAGTAAAAGTAAAAAGTAACTGTTCTAAAATTTCTGAGTAAAATTTACTGGGTAATTTTTTTAATTTTTGGAACAACTAGTGATTCTAGTGTAGTTAAAAATAAAGACAGGGATATAAATCGCAACCTGGTTGTTTTTAATTGAGGAAACAACTTTACAAATTAAAGTGCAATAAAAACAAATAAATAAAATACAATAAAAATAAATAAAATAACCAAATAAAACATTTAGGGGAGTCATTTTAGTGCAAATGATCCCATAAAACATTAAACATCACAACCACTGAATATGGCATAAGCTGTGGATTCAGCAGAGCATACTTTTGTTAAACACTACAACAATACAATACTTAAATCAAAACATACTTAAGTAAAAGTAAAATTACAAAATTTAAAAGTTACTTTAAAAAGTAGAAGTACACAAAAATCTACGCAATTACAGTAACGCGAGTAAATTTAACTTTGGTTTGTCTTTTTGATGGTTTTGCTTGGTGAGTGAGGATGAGCAGAGATCGTCGGTACAACTCCCCAGCTGCAGTGAATACTGCTGAGAAACTGTGAGTTGAATTGGGGTCCTCTATCACACAAGATAGAAGCAGGGGTACCCCATCGAGTGAAGATCTCTTTAGTGAGTATGTGGGCTACTACTGAGGCCTTGGGGGTTCTCAGAGGGAAAAACTCTACCCACCTGCTGTAGTAGTCCACTACCATTAAAAGGTACTCGTTCCAGTGACGAGTCCATTGAAACGGTCCCATCATCCCATCTCACACCCAACACAACCCTGGGCTCTGATACTGGGGTTTTCTGTTGTCGGACCACCCGCTCACTTGTATAACTTTTCTTCCCTTGACAGTGGGAACATTTCTTACAATAAGCACATACCTTTTTATTCGTCCCTGGCCAATGAGTCGTCTCCTGCAATCTTCTCAGCATCTTCATCTTTCCCAGACGTCCCCTGAGAGGATGAACGTGAGCGCTGTATAGGTATCGGGCTCGGGCTGACACATCACATTGCAGGAGACTGTTCTCGACCGGTTTAATAGACGGAGGTTCTGTATTGGCTGCACACAGGTTTATTTGCGTAGTAGGAGAGGTGTTTAGCCTCTGGCTGCTATTCTGGACTGAGGGCATAGTGGACACAGAGAATAGCAGAGAATGATTTGGAAGGTGGATTTTCCTGCTCACTAACCTTGGTCTTTAAGTGTGAGTCTCTTCTCTGCATGCATTTCATCACCAATTCCCTGCGTTCTTCACCTGGATGTAAAAATTTGGTGCCATTACTGGCCATTACCTATAGGGGGTAATGGGGAGGGTTTAGTCTACTTCCTGTTTTTCTCTATAAAAAAAGCAAGGGAATCTAGGCTAAGCTACCAGCACCTGCAGATACCCTGAGAGAACCTACATGCAAACCTGCGAGTTCCTTTTGCATGTGAGTAGTTAGTAGTTTGTATGTTTGTATTTGTTGGAAAAACCTTGTGCCACTGTTGCATATGTAAGGTTAATCATTGCTGTGTTGAGCAGGTGGGTTTTGCCTTTTTCCTCTTCTTTTTTTTGTCTTTCCTTTTCCTCATTGGTTTGGATTCTTGGGTTCCTGTACCTGTTCCTTATACGGAGGTTTGCCAGGTTGGGCTGGAGGAGCTCTGCCAGACAGGAGGACAGAATGTTTCTGGACTGGACTTACAATCAAGCTTTCCCAAGAGAAAGGATACTTGAAAGACTCTTGTCCAAGCGTGTATATATGGCTGTGGGTGATTTGTATGGGATGTGGTGTTTGCTTTGTAAATACAATGCATGGGATGATAATCTGACATCTTTGGTGGTTTGTTCCCTGACCTTCTTGTATATAACGGCCTTACTTTCTTAAATAGGGAGATTTGTTACAGTTCCACTAGTAAAGATGTTGTCCTGAAAAGTTAAGACTGGGTGAATGTGGTAGTTCTCTAAAATAATACAAATCACAAAGAATCTTTACCAGCTGATCAATGGTTTTATCATTCACACCAGTCACCAGGCAAAAGCCCGGCTCTTTTTCAACACTTCATTAGTTCATTAGTTTTTGGGAGCTTGGGGGTCCTTAATAATATATCAATCATAAAATGTGTCCCACCCACGACCCCCTACCAGAGTTTGGTTTGTTGCTACAGAGGTACTAATATGCCAAGGTATTTTATATGGAATGAGGAACAAACAAGCCATAAAAACAAATGTTTTATTGCAACAACAACAAACACTTGAACAAGTTATATTTCAACAAACATCAATTACAATTATTTTATCAATCAGTGGGTTAGATATTAGCACAGTGTGTGTGTTCATATATATACACACACACACAATGTGGCATCAATTTCAACATTATGTGGGTATGAAAAGTTGGTATTGTTAGTCATTCCAAGTTCATCATTCAAAAAGCCATGAAGACAAAACATCACTTCACGGACGAGCAGTGCCACCTGGCCATGGTGCGTCTCAAAGTGTCATCAGCAGACTTGCATCAAGACACAGAACTACTGGCAGAGTTCATGACAGACCCAGGAGTGGAGCCCCATGAGTGACAGACCGCAACGATGACCAGTACCTAAGGACCTATGCACTCAAACATTGTTTTGCAACTGCCACAGAGCTGCAGGTCCGTTTACGAGATGCGAGGGGTACTAGGGTTTCCAGACAAACGCAACCGACTCCACTGCTTTGGCTTGAATACCAGACGACCGTTGCAGGTGACTCCACAGACACCAAGACACCGCCGTGAACGTTTGCAGTGGGCACAAGACCATGTGATCTGGACAATGCAGCAGTGGTCTACCGTCCTGTTCACTGATGAGTGTCGGGTCACCTTGCACAGAAATTATGGTCATCAGCATTGCAGGAGAAGGCGAGGTGAGCAATACGCTGAGGTCAACATGGTCACCAGGGTTTGCTTTGGTGGAGGAGGTGCAACAGTCTGGGCAGGCATCACCAGTCAGCGCAAAACAGATTTGGTTATTGTACACGACTCAGTCACTGCACGATCTTACCTCAGACACTTCATCATCATCCCCCAATTCCGCCAGCACACCCCCAACTTTCTGTTCATTGATGAAAATGCTCCACCACATCATGGCAGAATTGTCACAACTCGACTTCAGGAACTGCATGTAGCACTTGTGGAAGAGAGGAACGCATTGCCTCAGAACAACACCATGAGTCTAATGAGGGGCATGAGACGTCGCTGTAAAGCTGTCATTGCGGCAAATGGTGGAAACACCCACTACTGGCAGTTTTTGTTATTTGGGGCTGTCCCTGTTATTGTCAATTTTTGGGGTAATAAATATTAAACTAATAAATTGTTTTTTCTCATACATTATTAGTAATATCAAAGGAAACTTATTTCATTAAAATCCAGAGCAAATAGGACAAGCATTCATGTAAATAACAATATCCCTAACTTATTGTGAGTACTTATTGCGAGTACATATATATGTGCATAAACCTTGGTGTTTTAGTACCTTTGTAGCATATTGTTGCCCTGAGGCAAAAAACCAACAGTGATCTTACTGCACAATGTCACCCTGAGGCAACAAATGGAAAAACTACAATTTTAGTAAATAAATAAAGACAAAAAAAATGTCTTTACTCAATCAGATATGCTTCTTTACATATTCATGTGCATCACATATTTTTTATGCAAAAATTCAATTTAAACCAGTTAAGTGAAATTTATCTTACCTTCTGCTGGCAGTGTGTCCAACCCAGCTAGTGGGTGGGCAGTGGGTGTGCCAAAATAATGGTTTGTTGCCTGAAGGCAACACCATGCCACAGAGGGTTAACAACATTCTCTGGGACATGCTGGGGCACTGGGTGTTCACTTAACTTGATATCCTCATCTACTTCATGACCATCGAGGAGCACACCCAGCACGTGAGGGCAGTACTGAAAAGATTGCTGGCCTACCAACTGTTCAGCAAGTTGGAGAAGTGTGCTTTCCATCAGAGCTCCACCAAATTCCTGGGGTTCATCATCGTTGATATGGGTGTGGCCATGGATCTCTGGAAGATTGATGCTGTGTGTGATTGGCCCCTACCCAAGGCACTTAAGCACCTTCAGAGCTTCCTGGGATTTGCAAATTTGTATCACTGCTTTATTGGTGGCTTCAGTTCGGTTGAGGCGCCTCTCACTGCTCTCACCACTTGTTGTTCCCCCTTCACTCATCCTGCTTCATCCAGATCCATCCAAGTCTTTCATTGTGGAAGTGGACCCCTCCAATGTGGGTGTAGGAGCCATCCTGTCCCAATGGGTTTTGTGTAGTTTCTCCTCCACTCAGCACCAATACAGAGTTGTTGGCCATAAAGTGGGTACTGGAAGAATGGCGTCACTGGCTCCTGGTAGTGGTGACCCATTTACGGTCTGGACGGACCACCAGAACCTCATCACCATCCAACAGGTGAAACAGCTCAACCATGCAGGATTGGCCCGGCTCATGCAGGACTGGCGCTGATCTTCGTACAGTTCACTTTCCATCTGTCATACCATCTGGGGTTGAAGACCACCAAGGCTGATGCAGAGAGCCCCCAGCATGTGTTCTGCCAATTTAATTCATCATCTTTCTACTTCTCTAATTGCTGACCAACCTGTGCACCTAGGCCCTCCAATGGAGTCACTCTTCGTCAGTTGCTGGATGGACTCTGTTACCAGTCTGCCGGAGTCTGAAGGAAAGAACACCATCCTCACTGTAGTTGTCTGGTTCTCCAAGGCTGTCCACCTGGTGGCCCTCACTATACTCCCCTTAGTCATGACCAAGACTGCAGACCTCATCCTTCAACACACATTTAACCTGCATGGGCTCAGCACGGACATTGTCTTGGTGGGTGACAGGGTATGGCTCTCCACCAGGAACCTTCACCTTTGCACTGATTCACAGAAGCTTTTTTCCACATATCCGACCTTAAACCTGCTTTCTTCTGTGTCCCCCGAACCTGGCACCTCCTCTGGCCAGGATCATCAATGGTGGTCCTGCCTGCTCTGTTTGCCGTCTCCTCACTCGCGACACCATGTCTGTGGCACCCAGTGCTTTGACTTGGACCCCTCACTCATCCAGGACTGCCGTCGTCAGATATCCTCTCAGCCTGGTCCATCTGGTGACAGTTCTGGAGGGAGGATACTGTCACACACACCAGTCACGTTACGTATACGAGGCACCAGAAGTGTGTCACTTGGTATATAAACAAGGAATTGGAAAGGAACCAGGGCTCGGACATTGAATCATACTCAGCTCTTCTCAACCCAACTCCAGATGGTACCTTGAGTACTGAAGTTCTTTGTTTCATTTTATATACATTTTGTGTGTGTATGAGAACGCAGGTCCCTGCTTGATAACAGTGACCGATCAACTGCGTGGTTTACCAACTCTATTGTGTCTAATCTGCGACTGGGGTCATCCACCATGCTACACTAGGCTAACAATTCAGCCAGGTTCATGACAGCAGTTCATAAACAATTTTTTGTATTGAAAGTTTTGTAAAATATAACATTTGATTATGCAAATGTCAGCTACTTAAATATTTTTGTTTTTGTTTGGATGTTGTTAAGGCACTCTAAAGGGAGGATACACAACAGATAATTGAAATCTCACTGTGTTTTTGTTTAATCAATAAAACACTGTTTTTTTATTTATATATGTTAGGAATCCTTTCTTATAGTATGAAATTGTAAAATTTCATGACTGGTCTTGAGTTCTGATTGTGGAAAAATTTGAAAAATGGGCCTCACTGTATAACATATATTTGGATATTTTACTGAGATTCTACAGCCAACAGATTTTCAATGATATATGACACTGAATAATGCATGGTTGGAGCTAAGTCTTCATTAACATTATTACATTTTGGAAACACAGCTGAACACAAGAGGAGGTGAATTGACTAAACACACTGAAGTAAACGCATAACAGATGACAACAGTTTTAAAAAAGATATATTGAGGCTACAATTTATTCAAAATTCTGAAAAATGGTTGACCGAATTGTCACTACTGTTCTATTAGCTCTCCTGCTATTGAACTTGGCATTGGCATTACTTGGGGAGATTTCCCACATTAAGCCATTAGTGAACATGAGGAAATGTCCTAAAGTTCTCAGGGATAATATTAATAAACAACAGCATAATTTAAAAAGCTATTGAGCAATAGCAAAGACCTTAAACCTTAATGCCTGCAAAATTTTTCAGATAATATGCTAATTGAAAGCTCATGGGAGTACAAATAACCATCTTTAAACAGCTGCACAGCACAAGTCTTCTTTCGGAATAGTGATAAGGATGGTAAGAGGGCAGCCAGCAGTCACCTAAGTAGAATTAAATTGAAAGCAGCCACAACAGCCCCTACACAGTAAACAATAAGCAATGAACTTCACACAGTTGTAAAATCTATAAACACAACTAAGAAAAAATTGGGTTTAGATAAGCGGACGCCTTCACTCATATGACATGTATTCCGCATATACTTTATTTTTATCTTGCATTATTCTCAAAACTGCCTCTATAATAGACCATTTTATCTTGGTTTATATTGGTAAGTTGCCTGTTGCAAATGTCAGTGATGTAACTTTCTGGCCTAAGCAAAACTTAAGTACTGACTCTACCACTCCAATGGTGCTCTTTGGTATAGGTAGAACAAAACAGAACAAAATCCATAATTTCTGGACACCAGACCATCAGAATAAAATGTTGAAAGACCTACAATATGCTGCAGTTGATGACTGTTCTCATTTCTTTCTGTCTTTCTCCCACAGAACATTTGATTCCACAGAATCCAGCTTGGAAAAAATGCTTCCTCCCAGACTCTGTTAAATAAACGCTACCTCTCACGTTTACACGCTCAATGGCCTACACCACACACATACACTGAGATGCACACTCACACACGTTCACACACAATCACACCCACTGACATCCGCTCTCTCTTTTGCTCTCTCGCTCTCTCTCTCTCTCTCTCTCTCTCTCACTCACACACACACACACACACACACACACTCAAACACACACTCACCCACACCCACACACACAAACACACACACACACACACACACACATGCATACACACACGCACGCACACGCAGGAACAGATTAAGCACAAATCAATGGCTGCGGCTAAGGCGGGGGAGATTTCACCGTGGCTTCTTGTTAAGGCCTGGCTGAGGCGGCGCAGGCTCGGGGGAGTGTTATTACCGGGGTGATGGTTGATAAGACGCTCGTTCCTCCACGCCGCGTCCCATGGGACAGATGCATCGTGCAGCCATGGTAACCGTAAGGCTAGGTGTTATGCTATAATTGGGCCGGCGCTTTTAACAGCACAGCCACACAGCCAGGTACGCCAGCGTCTTCAAATGAGAAATTATACCATGGCGTGGAAAGCAAGAGAGCGAGGAAGTGAGAGAGAGGAGCAGAGAAAGAAAGACAGAGTCAGAGAGAGACCCTCAGAGAGACATTTTCCAACATTGCAGCTGCCTGTTTTTCTTCTTGCGTCCACTTAAATACATAGATATGAACAGATCAAGGCTCAAATTCACCTGAGATGCAGTTGGGTTAAAGAGTGCAGGATTTTATAACACCAAACATGACAAAATAGGTGCCATAATCATCACTGTTAATAACCAGCATTAATGATTTGACCTGCAGTACATGTATTAAAGGCAAAAAAACAACATAAGTTGAACCACCTGAATTAGCCATGTCAACAAAAAACACAATAAGATGGTCTGATGTGGTAGACACACACACACACACACACACACACACACACACACACACACACACACACACACACACACACACACACACAC
>JBBJLR010000024.1:6283545-6293666 GCA_037577145.1 Brachypetersius gabonensis
CTACTGCAACTCACTTCTGGCTGGACTGCCAATGAAGGTAACGAGACCACTTCAGCTGATTCAGAATGCAGCTGCAAAGTTAGTCTTCAATCTTCCTAAATTCTCACATACTACGCCTCTACTACAGAACCTTCACTGGCTCCCTGTGGTCGCTCACATTAAGTTCAAAACCTTAAGACTTGCTTTCAAGACTAAGAATGGGCTTGCACCTCCTTACTTGTCTGCACTGATCAAGCAATGTCACTTCTTGTCCTCTCAGGGCATCAAGCACAGCTTGTCTTGAACCTTCGTTGCTCAAAAGAAGAGGAAGACATGCTCTTTTTGGTCTTGGCCCTTCAGTGGTGGAACAAACTCCCTCTTACAATCAAATCTGCGGAGTCCTTCGCTGTCTTTAAGCGCCGTCTGAAGACCCACCTCTTTAAGGAGCATTTTGATGACTAGCCAGTCCTCCCACACATCTCTTATATATCTTTTCCTATATATTTACAAATCCCTCAGCCACTTATCCTTTTAACTGTCTAACTGTTTTATTTGTGTATTAATCTGACTTACTTTTTCTCTTTGGCAGGCTTTGTTATGGTGTGTAACTTAGCCAGCAGTAACTTGGTTAAATAGCTGTTGTTGATTTAAGTATAGCTTTACAGATTTAAGAACAGTTGTGGACTACCTTAAGCACTGATGTACGTCGCTCTGGATAAGAGCATCTGCTAAATGCCGAAAACGTAAACATAAACATGTGTTGTCATGTCCATAATGCACAAAAGGATCCTTCAACAGCCACAGTCCACTTTGGGGCTACAGCGACCTTGACAACTGTGGCCAAGCAGTCAAGGTATAGGCTGAGATGAATGCTGTGGTCCTGGTATATGATCCAAAACAGCCGACTTCTTTTTACAGTGGCCGATGGAAACGAGGGTTCAACCCTGACATAATCTTCACATTTTCAAACATAAGCCCCCAAAGCATCAAGACTGTATGCTTACCAATACCTCATATGCACCATAGGCCCATCATGTGTGAGATTATCCCAGTTTTTTGGTCCCTACAAGTTCCCTTTTAATGCCGATTCAACTACTCCAGGGCAAACAATCTATTGATGACGCCCTTCTGAATGTCTCAGCAACCCCAAAAGGGTACAATCAATTTGCTGATATAGGAAATCCCATCACTACATCCCTAGGGGCTGCTGAACATCGTATATCTCGGGACTGTCGAAGGAATCAGCTGAACTGCTGAGACGGTACAAGACATTGTACAACAATGACCCCTTTTCTGAGGAAACAACATTACTAGGAGAAAAGCTGCTATTGTGGATTAGTGAAAATCACAGAGAAAGATGGTACGCCTCACAAGCTTTGTTGACCCAATACTGATTCTGGAGTAAGCAGGTTTCAGACCTGTGTAGTCTTGTTCCAACCAGATCAAGCTCATGCAACATATTGAAGACGGTTTTGAGGCAGTGAAGGTGACTGGCACTGTATTCATTGATCTATCTACTGCCTACGATATAATGAACCCTATACGATTGTTATGGAAAGGGGACACCATGACTGGCGATCATAAGTTTGTCAACATTCAATAACCACTGCTTTCAGGGACCAAAGTTGCTGGAAGTCACAATAACTGGCCTACTCCAGAGCAGTGTCCTAGCTCCATTACTATTTAATATCTACACAGACGACCAACCATCCAGCCCAAACACCTCCCACTTCTTTTAAGCTGATGATCTGGCCCTTACCTCCCAAGTGACCAGATTTCAGGAAGTTGAGGCCAATCTCACAGTAGCGCTTAATAACCTAAGCTGCTATTATGAAGAGCACTCCTCAAGTCCAGTCCATCTAAAATGAGTCATGCGTCTTCCACCTTTGGAAGACGCATGAGCAGCAGCCTGCACAAGCAGGCCGTAAACTCAACATTACATGGCGGGGCGTGCCAATCGCTCACAGTGACTCTCCGAAATATCTTGACGTTCTATTAAGTACCGTATTTTTCGGACCATAAGACGCACCGGACCATAAGACGCACCTAGTTTTTAGAGAAGGGAAATGAAGAAAAAAAAGATTCTGAAACAAATAGTGTCCTAAAATATTTTATGTGCATTAAAAACCAACATCACAGTCATAAACACATGTAATCAACCCTGTAAAGTAAACAGCAGCATTTAGAACCATTATTAACAAATAAAGTATACAATGTTTGTAGTGCTGTTATCGCGTTATCCCGCACGATCTTACAATTCTCCCGTGAACATGTGATCTCGCAAACCAGTGGCGTCCAGTGCGAATTGGCGCATGGCCTAGAACGGAATGGAAATGCAGCACAGTCGCACCGCAGCGGACATGCATCCAGTGTAAAACAGGGGTTACGGACACCGGGCACGGAGGCAAGTCTGCAGCCGGCAAGGAGTGAGGATTATGCTCAGCGCAGTGGAGCAGTTACACTTGGCCGCACCTGGGCTGACATAGAGCTCTGACACAGAGCCGGGCAAGTAAGAAACTTTTTTTTAACAGCATATTTGCAGGCTATATTCGGACCATAAGATGCAGGGATTTTTTCCCCTCACTATTTGGGGAGAAAAAATGCGTCTTATGGTCCGAAAAATACGGTAAGTCACTCACCTATAGGAAGAACTGCGAAAATCTGAAAAGGAATGTTCACTCGTAATAACTTACTGCAGCGTCTTACCTCCACTAAATGGGGAGCTACGCCGCAAGTAATGTGGACCTCTGGTCTGGCACTCACTTTTTCTGCAGGTGAATTTGCATGCCTTGTATGGGATCGCTCTACACATGCAAAGCTAGTGGATACAGCCTTGAATGAAACCTGCCGGGTCGGCTGGAGTGAAACGGAAGATGGATCCCCCCATGCTGGTGGCTCCAATGAACAAGAGCAAAGGGCTCTGCCTAAAGCAGCACCCAGGAGGCTGGCACCCACACTTGTCCAGAGTACACAAACCCCAGCTCCCCAGCTGGCAATAATCCAGCCCTAAGGACGAGGATCCAGCCCACGCTGGCTCCAAAGCTCCAGTCCATGCCAGCTCCAAGGCTCCTGCTCCAAGCTGCAGCCCCCCTCACGAGTCCCGAAGTTGCAGCCCCCGTTCAAGTCGCTGTCCTTTTGGTTTGTGTGTTCTGTTGGGGTTCCATCGTGATCTTTTGTTTGTTTGTAGGCCCTCATGCCATTTCGTTAGTTTCATTTATTAATAAAGAAAAGTATGAAATCCTGCATCTGCATCTCTGTCCCTTGACCCCACAATGTGACATATGTATGTCAGGTGAAGCCCAGTCTCAGGGTGATTTTGGTTTGTTTTATTAATGTGTTAAACATCACAGAATAAAATGGACTTCTATTTGATATGAACATTTGCACATTGATATTACCTGAGTGTCACGATCTCAGCCGGTGACCACCGGACACCGGGACCTGTACTCACCTGCGACCACCAGGGGTCGCTGCCACTAAAGGACTGAATGACATGTCTCCCTTCACCTGTATATTGTCACCTACTGATTACTTCTCCTCACCTGCATCACATCCCCCATCACTGTCTGTATTCTTATTGGTTCTGAGTTTAGTCTTCCCTGTACTTATACTAGTCACACTCCCAGGTTCAGTATGCCAGCATACTCTCTCTTTCTCTCCTCTTAGGTTGCGGGTTTCTGTCCCCTTTATGTTCAGGTTTGGCCACCATGCCTCTTTTCTGTTGTATTGTTTGTAGGGTAATAAAACCCCCTTTCTGTTTCTACCGTGGACGTCTGCATTAGTGCTTGTGCTCTTTCTCACCTTTGACGGGACACGCCCGTGACACTGAGTTAGTTCTGTGATTCTTTACAAGGTAAATGGCACTAGAATCCTTACTAATACAGGAGTATAAATAATAATGACATGGCAGACTTGAACAGGACTAAAATCACAGAGAAACACCAGTAACAATTGCTTTAACTCAGCAGAATAATATTTAGTACAGTCAGTAGAATAGTCAGAGTTTGGTGCTGCTGTTTCGCTTTTAAAAGTTGGTTCAGTGGAGTATGTATCACTGGCAATGGTTGTCTGCCTGTCGTGCTGAAACAGCCCAGTCGCACCCGGGGGCTTCCTGTGGCCCTCATTTCACCCTGCTGGTGCTTAGTGGGGCTACCTTGATACTGACATAGGGGCCACACACTCCATCCCTCCACATCTTCACCCTGGTTTATCTAGGACCCTTCAGGAAGAAAAGTCTGCTTCTGTCCTGAATCAGCAAGGTCTCGTGGCTAGAGAGGAACCTGCCAGGGTTGTGTGGCCCAGTGTTTTTCGGGAAAGGCTCTGCATCGCTGAAAAACAAATGAAGTGATAAGCAGAACCCTCGATAAGATACAGGTCCTCGACTTGAAGCATAAACAGAAATGCAAATGATTGGTGGAGTGGGGGAGGATGGAGAAGCTTCCTCACTATGACATGTTTGTGCCGAGCTCCAAGTACATTCTCTAGATAAAAGACGAGCCGTGAGCGCGCTAGGAATTTGATTTGAGTCAAATTGCAATGCGCAGAGCGGACGTGTGTGTCTGTGCGTGTAGAGCTGGAGCCGATAAGACTCCTAAACCTGTTTCCATGTTCCTCCTGTTTATGCTCATCCTTGGCTTGAACCTCAGCAAAATGCTGTCTGGTAGAGGTCTCTCCCACAGTGGGGCCCCAAATGGCTTTGTGTGTATGTGGTGTGGAGGTAGCGAGCAGGCCGGTGTTTGTGTTTATACTGTATCGCATTGAAAAGACCTTGTGTGCATCAGTGTCAGCTGGCGAGTATGTGTTCGCCCATGTTTGAGTGTTTAAGTATTTGGCTTAAAGTGCCAAAGACTATGTGGGTGTGTGTTTGTTAAGCTATGTGAGCATTGTGGGAGTTTGTTTATCTATTCTATGTGAGTATGTGTGGGTGAGAGAGAGAGAGAGAGAAGATGAAGTAGATCTTCGCCTGCCACTCACCCAGGCTATAGCAGAGCTCATGCTAACCATCATGATGGCCAGCATGTAGTACAGTGAGCATCCTCGTTTGATTCAGTTTGGGCTCATCCATTTCCCATTGGCCTCTTTCATCATTAACCAGTGTTCAGAAATGTTCTGTTCCTGGAGAAGTGGTGTCCAGTACAAATTGGTTACTTGCTTAAACCAGATCTTCTTGAGCAGAGAAATCACCACTCTGGATTTGGTACCACACTGCTTTAAGTGTGCTTCTGTGTTTCTGTTTCCATTTACAGGATGCACAAGACTGTGACTTTTTCAGTGCACGTACAAATCAGTAATTGCTTATTATTGTGTTATTTAATCAGATTACAGAATGAACATGACCAGTGTGGGAATTAAATTTCCATTCATGTACTTGATAAAAAAATAAGTGTTTTAGACAAGCTAAATACATGTCTCAAGGACTTTTCAGCTTTCTTAGATCACATTCTTCAGATATAAAATTCCATGACTTGAGATGAATACCAGGGATTTAGACCAAGGCTTAGGTTTAAGGTTAAATATAGTGTGAATTAATAAACACATTATGATACAGTATTTTCAGGATACAATCAGGACTGTATACACTAATGATGGAGTACTGTCAGGGTCTGATATAATTTCACCATATTGCTAACATAACCATTTTGTTGTGTGAAATTTTAAATACACTTTTGTCAAAGTACACTTGGATTCAGACACTTTTTGTCAAGCCACAGCTTTTGGATTAAAGACTAAAGTTTCCATCAGCAATCTCTTTAACATAAAGTGTCAGGCAGGTTATAATACTCCTCCTGGCTTTCCCTCTGTGTTCTGACATCTGACATATTTTACATTCATTCCCCTCTTTCTTACTTCCCTAGTGTGGCATTGTTACCGCACCGTCTGACTTTGTCATAGCTTTTATTCCTGTAGGCACAGCACCGATTTGGACTTTTAAATCCATAATTTTACAAGATGGTTCAGTGTTACTCTCCAGTGTGCCAATGTGTGAAGTATTTCTTGTCCCTCTGGTGCCAAAACTAAATCTATTGGTTGCTGTGTTGCTATGCATGAGGTCTCCCCTCAGGAGATGTCCATTTGTGCTTTGTTCAGAGACCACCATTAGGGCTTTTGTCCATGAGGAAGCTCAAAGTACCCAACCAGTCTTTGTATTAATCAGCTAGGAATAAGCTGAGCACATACATGCAGCTGCAGATCGATGTATCTTGTTATGTGGAGGAGGCAGAGTTAAGGCTGAGTGCAGTGATAAGAAGCACTAGTGACTGGCTGATCATGGAACAGGTGAACAGATGAGAAAATAAATGAGCTGCTTTAATTGGTTACTTTGAGAGAGGAGCATGCTCACTGCAAGAATGTCATTTTCATTCTTGCTGTCTCCCTTTCTCTCTTGCTTCCCTCCTAACCGCAGTGTTTCCCTGCAGACTAGACAAAGACTACCTCACGGATATATGTTTCATGTGGCGCAATGTTTCTTGCTCGCCGTTTCTCTCTCTTTCTCACACACTCTCTCTTTCTGTCTCTCCCTCTCCTTCTCTCTCTCAGGCTTTCTCTCTCCTCCCATGTCCTGATTGGTTTCCATGGTGACAGCTGTGCTCTGCGGAAACGGCAGAGCTTGGTCCTCGCTGGAGCAGCTCTCCATTAAGCACACACACACACACACACACACACACACACATCATTATCATCATCATCATCATCATCATCATCATCATCATCATCATCATCATCATCATCATCACCGCCACTACCAACCTGATACTCATTCTCAAATATGAAAAACAGCCATTGCCTATTGGAACATTGCAATGCATGTGCACTGCAGTTATTTACTGTCAGATATCAACAACAGAACTCTTACATTTGTCCATCTGTTCATTCAGAAAATGCATGACATGCATGCATGATTTGCATGCCTTTTTAAAGTTTTGTCTTAGAATTGGTATTCATCTTATGAAGTGTCAATTGTTGCATCTTTCCTTTTGTTTCTGTTATCAACAGCACACCCTCTCTTCTTTGTATGGTGCATGTGGGCTGTCTTTCTATTGAGAATTTAGCCCTGCAGTGTTGGTGGTAGTTGGTTGTAGTTGTGATATGTGTGTGTGTGTGTGTTTTGGAAAGAAAAATCCTGTGTTGACCTTGAGGGAGGAAGCTTTCATAAATGCTTCAAGACGTCAGTCACATCTGAGAGGACAGCTGTATGAGGCTCAGCTGTCTGCGTGAAGATCCACTCCCTCAATCGATGTGGACACATGTTTATCTCCAGCCTAGTTTTTCTTTTTTTTTTTTTAACAGTGCTTATGCTTAGAGTTTGGCTCCCCAGGGGTTGTTTATGGGAAACATGCCCTAATAGCTTGTCTAAGGCTAGTGCAGAGTGCCCTTGGTTATTTGCAGACAAACAGCTGGCAGCTAGCACCAGAATTACTTGAAGAATATTTGGAGAGGAGTGCAGAGAGGTGGGCTGGATTTGCCTAGCTGTGTTCGGCAATATTAGTCATGGTGCTTATTACTCCCAATACTTCTTTGTGAATAAGCATAGGCAGGGTTTTGTCAGTTCAGGATCAACTGACAACAAGCTTTCGCTGCCATGGCTGGGTATTACCTGGCCATGTATAAAAAGTAGATAACCCCCCCTCTCTGTCTCTCTCCCTCTCACCCCCTCTATCTGTGAGTATTAGCTGGGTGGAGAAAATAGATTGAATCTCTTAGTTTATTTCACTGTCTCTCTCTCTCTTGCTATCTCTTGCCCCCTCCCTTTCCTGTCTCATCAGCAGATGGGTGTTAGGCTGAAAGATGTGTGAGCCTGTGCTTTACTCCTTTTCTTCCCGTCACCATATGTTTTACCCTGAGAACAGAACTCCCATCTAAACAAGCAGATGGGTGTTTAAAACCATTATGTCTTCCAAGATAAACTCCCATGCTCGTGAACAGCCACAGTGTCTCAGGGCAGTACGTGTGATGATATGCAGGTTCATTGGGAGGCCAGGGAGGGGCTGTGGGTGGTGGAGGGGGTGGGACAGGGCACTTATCTTCTTCCATCTGGGAGGAAGTGTTGGAGTAGGAGTTTTAGGGGAAGCGTTTGGGAGACTTTGAGGGGCAGAAATGGGGCCTGGGAAGAATGACTGATTCATGAAACACAAGCCCAGTATAGACTTGGCTTCATATTTTTTTCTCTTAAAGTTAAGCTTCCCACCGAGCCATGAGTGCTTGGGGCAGAAACAGCTGAGAAATAACAGATGCTTCTTAATGGATAGACAAGGCAATGTTTTGGATGTTGTTTTAGTAAAATAATATTTGTGGGAGAGAGAGAGAGAGAGAGAGAGATAGATAAAGATAGAGATAGAGATAGAGATAGATATATACAGAGAGAAGATCACTGAAATATTTCACAAGGTATAGTTTCAAAGTTAAAAGAGGATTGCCCAAGAGATGTGTCCCTTACTTTAATTTTTCTTGACAGGCTTAACCCCTTAAACATTTGTTAAAGTATTTATCCCAGTGCTGTTTTATCCAGATTACTCAGTAACTACTATGAAACATTCATGTCATATAGTTTCTGAAGTATCTTGGTGCCACGAAGGTTTCTTTGAAGTTATGCCACAAAAAACGCTTTCATTTTTCTAAATAATCTTTCAGTATATGGTTATTTACATTTACAAATAACAGAAAACCAATGCACCTAAATTGCTGTTTTAATAATAATAATAATAATAATAATAATAACAATAATAATAATAATACATTTTATTTCTAGTGTGTTTTAAAAGATACTCATAGACGCATTACATAAAATTGAAAGTTTTAAATTTTCATTAAAACACTTACATACAATCAAAAAACGTTTTTAAAATTACATAGGTAGGCAACGCAAGTAGGAACAAATGAAAAGACCAGGTAAACACACACATGTGGGTAAAATAACAGTGGTTAAAGGCCTTAAGCAGATTTAAAGAGATGGGTTTTGAGGAGAGACTTGAAGGTTGCCAGGGCTGTACAGTGTCTGATTGGTTGTGGTAGGGAGTTCCAGAGGGAAGGGGCGGCTACAGTGAAGGCTCAGTCACCCCAGGTTCGGTGCTTTGTCCTGAGAGGAGGACTTAAAAGGTTGGCATCTGCAGAGCAAAGGTTATGAAAAGGAGTGTGATAGTGGAGTAGTTCCGAAAGGTTGGAGGGTGCCTGGTTATGGAGTAGTGTTTTGAGTCTTTTGTTAGCGCAGACTCAATTCTCATAGTTGACATTTGAATGATGTATATAATTTGAAATTTTGGTAGATGTTTGATGGAACAGTAATGTATGTTTGAGGGGTAGAGATGCCCCTAATAAAAGTTTCCGATTAAAAAGAAAAGGGCTGCCTGGCAAAGTCAATGTTTACTAGAAGACGATGGTTAAGAATAATTATTCTAACCACATGTCCTGAAACACAGTTTATTGTAGGAGATGGTAAAAACTGACAATGTGAGGTAAAATTCGACTAAACTGACACTTTGTTTGAGCTAACTCGCTCATCCAAAGTGGAGAACAGAATTAAAATTAAACTCAAGCCAAGAAACTGAAAATACAGAAATGCCCACATTAATTGCTGAAGGGACTCTTCTGTAAGCAGAACAGCAGGGGGTGCGGTGTAACAGTAGCTAAATCAAGGAGATTTTGGTTGTCTGATGAATCTTGGAGAGACAGATACATTTACATCATGAGGCTCGAATGCATCTCAGAACACCTCCTGTGGTTTGAATGATAGGATTTATCTCATTTTAGCCGGGTCTTAGATGCATCTACACTTGCATTTAACGAGGTTTGGCCTTATCCAGAAATTATCCTAATACATAAATGTGAAGTTGTTAAATATAGTCATGTGTGAACAAACCAAAGTACAGCACACATTTTTAACACTGAAATTCTTCCTCTGTATTGAACCCATTCACCAAGCAAAACAGTGGACAGCCTGGAACAGCACCCAGGGAGCAGTGTGTTGGGACAGAATCTTGCTCAAGGGTAGATATCAGTCCTCTTTTACCCTATTTTATGACTTTTCCATCTCGGCAAGCACGGTAGCATGCAATGATAAAATAGTTAAACATACATAGGCCTGTTTCAGACTAATAGAAAATAATGGAACATTCTAAAATAGTGATAATTATTGGTTTTGTTCATAT
>JBBJLR010000024.1:6303876-6314894 GCA_037577145.1 Brachypetersius gabonensis
TTTTAAGATTAGCTTTTCCTCCATACTCGCTTTGTGTGTGTGTGTGTGTGTGTGTGTGTGTGTGTGTGTGTGTGTGTTTGTTTAGATGGGGCAGACCGAACACGAGCATGCTTCGATGCTTTGATTCTATTGGTTGCGCGAAAATGCGTCACAGCGTGCAGTGGTCAACTTTGACCGCAGTGCAAGGCAGACGAGTGACCGCAAGGCAGACGAGTTGCACGCTGCGCAGCGCTCTTGCACTGTGCAAGCCATAGAAAATAACGTGTTTCAGAGCAAAGCGCAGCGCATGCCGCGTTCGGTCTGAAAGCCCCTTAATACACCAGTCCTGTCCAGTATCACATAGAATCTTTACATAATGTGTAGATACTTTAAGTTTTTTTTTAAGTGTTGAAAGCTGTGACATGGCTCCAAAAACATTTTAACTCTTTTGGTATCTCTTAACAATAAGACTTCCAAATGAAAGTTCAGGGCTAGAATGAATTCATTAATGGTAATTAGTTTAGTCATAACACTTAAAAAGACAGTTATAACAATAAGCAATTAAAACACAAAAGTAAATAGTAAAACAGAAAGATAATGCTTTAATATACTTGTCAGGTTCACAATATTAATATTTGATAACCCTGGCAAGTATAGTGTTGACTGCTGGAGTGTCACAGAGACGACAACAGTGACTGGAAGTAAGTCCACTTGTAGCGTGGTGGAAAGCCCAGACGAATGAACAGGTAAGCCACGCGCTATGATCTGAGAATGCTCCCATTTGGGAGTAGAAGCTTATGCCAGGAAACTCGCGTTCTCACATGCACACAGACAGGTAGTTGATGGTGCCCGTAGAACCAGAGTACTCACAAAACTTGGTGACTGGTTAGGTGGGCCAACATTGGTTCAATGTCTGGTGGAGAAGAAACCCCGTTTCCTGTTTAAATACCTTATGTGCGTTGATTCTGGTGCCTGGAGACATCACATGCCCTGGTACATGTGACATGGAGAAGACCACTTTATCCCCTGCTGCATAATTTTAAGCACTAATTATATCAGTCTGTGGGTCTTGTTATGGTGTATAAGCTAGTGGAATGATTAAAGAACATGGTTTAATCATGGTGAGAGAGGCAGGGCACAGATGCTTCAGTGCTTTCTCTTCTTGTTCTTGAGTAAGGAATCTTCTTTGTTTTTGTGTGTATGTATGTGTGTTTGTGTTTGTCTTACAAAGCTCTTCATGTACGTTTGACCTTATGTTACTTGAATGACCCGTGATTTATCTTCGAGATATTTATGGGGTGAGCATCCACTAAAACAATTAACTAAATAACTGGAAAACACTAATTTGGATTTACTGGAGTAAATTCAGAAATAAAAAAGAAACAAAAAAGTTTAAAGCAAATTTGCAATCATAACAGCAAAATCAGAGATGCAAGAGCAAAATTAAGAATGCAAAAATGTTGGCAGTGAGTGTCAGGTCAATTCAAAACTTCATGTTTGTTGTTGCTGGTGCTGGCCCCTTGTAACAGCACTCTGAGAGAGGGATGCTGGAGCTACAGCCCTTTAGCTGGTCTAGCAACAAGAGAATGAGGTGCAGCAGATCTTTTAGTGATGAGAGATAACAGACTCATGCTTTCTGTTTGTCCTGCAAATCGAAATGGGTAAAGCGTCATTCATCAGTGACAACTGACTATAGCAGCTCTGACTGAGTAAGTGGAATTAGTGCTCTGAAAACATTAGCTACATTTTGCTTATTATGAACCCTAATTTGTTCACTTGAGTAACATGAACAAGCATAACTGAGTATCTGGCTGTATCTGGCTCAGCCTCAGTTTGCGTCGCTCTGATTCCACAACAATCTTTGCCATACTGTTCCAAATTGTTACATTGTGCAGGGGCGTGAGAGGAGATAAAAACCTAAATGTATAATGTGTGTGTTTTGTCATCTTTTCCCCTTCTCCTCCCTCCCACCCAGATGTCCACCTGGATACTTCGGGCCGCGGTGCTTGCAGCCAGAGCCACTGCGGCTGCTAATGCCCAAACCTAGTGAAAGTATGTTGACTTGAGAAACACAGCTTAACACAGAGGTGTGGTGTCTTGCTGGTACCACTGCTGTCTCCCTCTTCCTCTGGACCTGCTGAGCCAGGGACAGACACAGTGGTAGCAAGAGTGGGACACTTCTGCCTCTGCTGTCCATAGTAATATTCTTGTTCTAATTTCTTGTTTTCTCTGCCTCTCTCTCTCTCTCCCTCTCTCTCTCCCTCTCTCTCTCTCTTTCTCTCTCTCTCTTTTGCTCTTCTGTCTTCTTTCTTATGCACTCTTCACTTCATGATGTCCCATTCTTTTCTTCTTCTTCCTCTACTTCTTTTTATTCTTCTTCTTCCTTCTATTTTCCTCTCCTTTCTGTGGTTTTGTTTATTTCCTTCAGGTGTCCAAATGACTTTACTGGTGATCGCTGTCAAACCTACGTTATGGCCAGTTTCTACCGTATGTCCATTTCCTCTTCTGTCAGTGTTGCATGCTGGAGCTGGAGGTGTGACATGAGCTCCTTGTTGATGATGGATGCTCTGCTACTTGTTCTAACAAATTTAAGTCAGTATGTCACTCCATTCATTTACAGATTCATCATCCATATCTAATTTTTCTATTAAGCAATTTGTCGTTAAAAATTTAAAACCATACCATTAGTTAACATAGCAGGTCATATGCATGGATTGTTATATGGCTGCATGCATTTCCGTAAATGTGAATTTCTTGCTTTAATGCTAGACGTTTAATAGATGTATTCATTTAGTGGTGGATACCAAAAATGTATAACAAAGCAATTGCACCATTGCACTGTCAAAAACTACTTTTAAAAATAATGTGTTTACTAATTGCAAATATAATTCCAAATATTCTATGTAATTTTGGACTAAAACTAATCTATTTCAATAGGGACTGGACAGCTGTCAAAACAACAGAAGTGTTTCCGTTAATGCTCAATGTTCAGTGTGATAATATAAACTCATTAACAGCTTGTTTAATAGTTTTTTAAACCATCTATAAAAAAAACATTGGATAAAAGTGATCTTGTCATCAGCTTAAGCAAACATGCCAGTGTTGTTAGTGTCATCCTATCTATACATTATGAATCCTGTAGAATAGTGTGTAACTGGGTACAATTAGGCATGATCCATGAGAAAAAGATTTTCATAGCTGTTGGAAACGATTGTTACATTTTTTTCCACATACACAGCCATCATTAGCCAAAACAACTGGAATATTGTCTCTGGGGGTCAGACTGTATAGATCTGAAAATGCAACACAATAAATATTTAACAAAACTTTTTAAGTAACCTGAATCCACTCCAACTCTACCTGCCAAATCCTTGCCCCCTATGAACCCTCCCTTTAATTACATCATGTTGTTAAATACTCCCCTTCTCCAGGGTAACATGCTTTAACTCCACTACACACTGGCATTTCCACCACACATGTACATCAACTTTGGAATTACACTAAGATTAAGGGGGAGACAAGGAAGGGCTTGGGTCTGACAGTTTGTAGCTCTGGGCTATTGGCTGCTACGAATGGCCGCCCTTCACACTGAACCAGGCCTTTGTGCTCCTGTCAGGGTTGCTATGCTGGCACTGTTTACATTTCAACATGACCCCTGTGTTAACATGTGTTTATTTGCAAAAGGACAGCAGATAAATCTTGACTGGGACTGGATGTAAACCAAACCCTGCAAAGACGCACCTCGGAACAGGGTTGAGCTGTACCAATTTCCTATCCAAATCATAGAATAAAGGATATACAATTTATGGGACGTTGTTAAGGAGGCACTCAAAAGGGACAGAGCAAAAAGTATAATTTGACACAGGTTTTATTAACGTGTCATGTTATGCCGTGACGCGGGATTTATCACTGTGGAATGGGTACATTTGTTCTTGTTGACTATCAAGTCCTTGCACGTCAGAGGTACGTGGTTTGTTAGTGCTTGCTCTGTCAACAGCCAAGTTTTCTTTTTGTGCACTGTGGTGCTGTTGAGTTTGGGAGGTCTACACGCAGGACACCCACAGAAGAACAGTGCACACCCTCTGAAACAGTGCACATAACTTCACCTAGGGTTCTAAGAAATGCTTACTATATTGCTACTTACATCCACATTGTCCAACAAAGGTTTGACTAAGTTTTTCTAAAGGTTTTAATGCATGTTACCCTACAATAATGTACCATATTAAAGACTAATAGTTTATTTAAAAATTAAAAAACATTTATCACATCTACTATGTTAGTGTAATAAAGTGAGCATTTGACTGAGCTCTTATACACTAGCAACTTATAGTCATTAGTTACATGACCAGTCCCCCTGGAGCAACTGAGAGTTAAAAAAAGAAAAAGAAAATGGGGGACCTGCAACTTTGTGGCCATCAGGTTTACAGGCAAGTATTTTACCCACTAGACTACTACCAACTGCTACCACTACCACTTTACTCTCCTTGTTGTTATGTCAACAAAGCACAGTTTTCCCATATAAAATATAAATCATACATATATTATTTATAATATTATAATGTTATTATCTCTGCTAAACTAGTTGGTTACCTTGCACTGTTTGACTGATTTAAACTTTCAGTTGAAAAAGAATCACTTTACATCATTATCAGACATAATCAATTTCAGGTACTTTACTTATTTTCATAAATGCAGGTTTAACCCAAGTGAGACTGTTCAAATATCTGTAAAATACCAATGTTACCCCACTGTATGTGCTGTCATTTTTATTGGTATAAGAAGAGAAAGCACAGTAATAAATGTATTTAATTTTAAAGTAAAAAAATAGATTTTTAGGAACAAAATTAAAAAACACAAGAACACTGGAGATGCTCCACGGGGGCAATTCTGGTCTGCAGCTGCCACACATGCATCACAGGGCAGCAGCCAAACAGAAGCAAGGAGAAATAAATAGTGTGTGCAGATTGGCTACTTTTAAATCTCACGCCTCTGAGTACAGCAGTATTTCAACATCACAAGACATGCTTTCTTTGTGTTCTCTGGACAGTTCCCAAAAATGTGTAGGTACTTTTTAAATGGAAATTTAGATGAATTTACATTAATATTTATGTTAAAAATTATTAATTATATTTTTCTTAATAATTTAGCACTAAACTGCATGAAAAGTTATAGATTGCCATGAGAAAAGCTGTGATGTTCAGGCTGCATCTGCCACAGCCCCTAGTCTTTGTGCTGGTTGTTTATGTTTTGGTGTGTGATGCTTAGCAACCCAGCACAAGAATAAGGGTTGTGGCGGACGAGGGCTTGCGGAGGATATCTGCAGTTTCTGCGTTAGTGTGGGGTTTTCAGTGAACAATTATTAGATTGGGGGCTACTGTATACTGTTTTTTACTTTAAGGTTTTTACATTTTTGGATTTTCCGCTAAATAAATGAGTTAGAGACTCAATATTTGTTTGAAAAAATGTAGTCATCAGGAAACAAAATCAAAAATTTATTTTTTTGTCTTATATTGCCATTGAAAAAAAATAAACATGATAATAAGTGAAAATGCCAAACTGCCAATAAAGTGCAACTAAAATCTGCAAATTAAATGTAAATAAGTAATTGCATAAATTGCAAAGAAAATAAATATGGAATGACATATATTAAACGTACTGTTTATTATATTATGGAATAAAACAGAAGTCTAACAGAACTGCCTAACTTTACCAGTTCTCATACTTCATGAAACGCATTGTGTGCTGAAACTGATTATTAGACTTTTGCTCTCTCAATTGCAAAAAGTCCCTAATGGAGAATTATTTTCCAAAGACAGAGCAAACACAGAGCCCATCAAAACTTATGTAATTACACCTAGGATTCCAAGACATGCTTACCATTTGGTGCGATCTTTTGACACTTCTTGCCCTGTTTGACAAGGTCCTTAATGCATGCCTGCCAAGTAGAGCTTTGTCAAGAAATTAAAAGTCCCTGTAATAAGACAGTCTTGACATCTCTGTGTGAAAGCATAAATGACCTACAGCGTCGAAAAGCCTTCTGGAAAATGAAGGCCTCAGCCGTGTAAAAACACGTGTAGTTAGGTTGAGAAAGAGGGTTGTTTGCCCACATCTCACATTTCATATATCTGGGCCACCTCAGCCAGCCAGGACCATTGAAAAGACTGTTGTCATGATGGTGGCAGGGATTTACCACAGCTTGTGTTTATGTCTGGAGAAATCGCGTGTGGCCCCAGTGCTGCAGCCCATTAGCTCCTTTGCTCCTTGCTACCCAGTGGCACCAGTGACCTTCAAATCACTTCACTGTCCCAGAAGTGACAAAGATATCTGCCAGATTCAAACTTCTCTTCAGTAAATGGGAGAAGGCTTTTGTAAGCAGCTAGTTTTGCAATATGATAGGTGAGTTTGTTTATCAGGGTGCCTTAGTACAGTTATGAATGACATAGAATGGTCAATGAAATTATTCACAAACAGTAAGTGCTTACTACAGTCAAAACTATTGTGATGTTGGACAAGCTTTACAGTCTATTGACAAAAACATTCTAATTAGGACCTGTAGCTAAAAAATTAAGTATTCAACTGTACAAAAAAGTAAAATGAGAAGAAGCGAAGGAGCAACACAATGTTCAAATACATTAAGTGTCATAAATAGGATAACACAAGGCAAATATCACAACAGACAATATCAAACACAGTGGACAGGATCTAGAATGTGTGTCTCATATGAAATACTCAAATACTCAAAATATACATAACAAAAAGTTAAAACAACTGGAGCTTGGATACATTGGTTCAGTTACACTTTATGAAAATGTGAATAGAGGGACAGTCCCACAACATAAATGAAAGGGTTGGCTCCCACCACATAGAGAGCTTGGTATAACAGAAACAAACTTGGCTTTAGCTGTGAATCCTAAGACAGGTTTTATAAGCACAGTGTATGTGTTACAAACATAAAGCTGAGATTAATTCATGTGCGCACTAAAAATGGAAGAATAAGTAAAGTCTTACATAGCTGATTATTAACAAATATAGGTGTGCCAGATAACAACTTTGGGTAGGGTGGATGTACATAGTTCATTTTCTTGAGGTTGAGGGTGAGCACATGTCAAATGAATCCTTTTACAATGACTCTATACAGTTAGCTGTACATGCTTTCCAGAACCACTGCCATGTAAAGTAAATGTATGCTTATCTAGATAAAATAACCTCAAATGGTAAGGCGAAATGAGTCCAATGATACCTAGCCCTGACGTGGTTTGCAAGGACTTTGTGCAACAGAATGTTTTTATTACCATATGTCACAGGGTGTACCAATTACACTCTACAGTTTGTGATTGACTCTTACATGCAAATCAGAATGTTTATATCTGGATTTGTACACTACAGCTGTAGTTGTGCCCCACAGGTAAGATTTGTTTAATTAAAATTCTAAGTGAGTCTAAAATGAACAATGTTTTCAAATATACTTGAATTCCTTCATTATTCTTACATTTGCAATTATATTAATTGCCCTTCCTATAGTGTGACATTAACCCTTGACAGACTTCTTCTAACAACTTAGTTGCTATTTACTGAGGTGAAATCATTTGAAAATGAACAAAAGCCACCTTTATGACAACTGATGCTCGCTGACATGCGACTTTTATGTTTATGTTTTGTGTTAGTTTCCATGTAGAATTTATGTAAACTTATGAATGCTGCCCTTTGATGTTAGTGTTTCTTTCTACAAATTAACATTGGCTGCATATAACAGTGGTCATACACATTAACACTATCTACGTATAACAATGGTTGCATACGTTACTTACATAGAAGCAGTTGCTAACTTTTAATATATATGTTAACTTGTACCTCATAAGATATTGTTGCTGTCCAAAATAAAAAGATTTCCAAAATGCCACATTTACAAGAGTAGGCAAAAACTGTACTCACAAGTCAAAATCATTTTGGAGGACTTTCATTGTTCATGTTTCATTGTTTGTTCATTGTAAAAATGTCACACACTTACTGTGAATTAGAATCAGAAAGAGGACATTTTTGTGATCCAGAAGAAAATTGCTTAGGTCTAGTTTGATGTAGAAAAATTGATATAAAAATCATGACAGATGTTTTTATTATGTATTTCCTTTGGACAATGATGATATTTAATATTAACTACATTAACTATGATATAAAGACTAACCAGACTGCTTTTAAAATGTTTAACCCACACCAACTGACAAATCAATAAAACCCAACACCTTGCTGACAATTTATAAGATAATGATCATGATTCCCCTATCATGGCCCCATGGTCTCCTACCTGTTAATACAGAATTGTGCTCTAGCCTATAGGGCAGCATGTGGTGTGCTTGCCTGTCCCTGCATGCTCTAAAAACTCACTGTTGACATAACTTTCAGCTACAACATTGTGCTTCTCCTGCTGCCTGACTCACCCTGCTAATGTCTTCAACCTTCTCACGCCATTCATATTATGCTTATATATGCCTTTGTATGTTCAGGTACCTCTTTTTTAAACTTTGTGCTTTTTATCTCTTTTGTTTTTCTTTTCCTCCAACTGTCATCTTTCTGTCATGGCAGAGTCTCTTGGGATTGAATTTATGGGTATGGACCATTCCTTCCTTAAGTAGTGCTCTTTAGATCCCTGCTGTGAATTTGCTATGCCTCCTTTGCCTCTCTCCAATGGACTCTAAAGCAAATTACCACATTGATTAACAAATCGATCCTTCAGCCCTCTCCCCATGTATCGCTCTTTTTTCTTGTGTCAACATAAGGATCTGTTTCTGCAGCCCTCATTCAATTAGGGAAAGCTTGATGAATAATTGTCATTTTCCTTGCTGTAAATAAATGCAGACAGGAAAATGTCACTTCTGAATGTTGTGTACTACATAAAATTGTACTTAGTACACAACATTCCCCATAGACTGAATCAATCAGGATGTTTTATGCCTGAAGTTAGCTTCTTCAGTTATTTTAGAGCAATTGAGTTCACAAGTAAAGGAACCCTGTACCACACTAAGTTGCTTCATGTTCCTAAATAACATAAACATGACTATTTGTTTTGTATCAATTTGATCACTATAATGAACTTTTACATACAATGCTAGAAAGACACTTTACTATATATTTTTCAAATGTATTATCAACCAAACCTAGGTCTCTTCAATTAAAGTTCCTGGTGGCGTGTGTTGAGTTAACTGCCTGAGTTGTCAAAGGTTAGCATGTCGCAGTGTAAACCTCAGCCACTCTCTACCCAACAGTTTACGAGTGGATATCTTCAAGTGAATATGTTTGTGTACACTAGAATAGTGTTAACACAGCTAAGAGTGCAATTACATCCCACCTGGCAAGTTTAGACCCAGTTCGTGTCACCTGCTCATCATCTTCACTCACGTAAGTCCCCGCATCAAAGCTTACTCAGCTATCGTTTGATTATGCTATTAGACGTGATTCTTTTTAAAAGTCTGACTTGTTTACCAAACACTAGGCAAGCCCTGCTGGCTGAACTATCTGCATCCTTATTCTTTGATATGGGTAGCGGAAGCTGGAATATGGCTACATGGGGTAAATTCCTCAAAATTTTTAATAAGTAGTGGATGAGTGCTGCAGATAAGAACCAGGTCTTCTTTTTTGGGTAAAGTTTTTACGTGTGTTCAAGTATACTTCTCTTCTCTTCTGTTCTCTTCTCTTCTCTTTCACTTCACTTTCTATAAACGTCCTCTCTAGATTTCCTCTGCTTTACTTCTCTGTCTTCCTATTTTTGCGTCTGAGCAACTTTTTGCCATTTTCTCCCAGCACCCCTGAGATTCCTGTTCCTGCCTCATTCTTCAGTCGAAAATTGGACACCACCTGTGTTTTATTTTGCTCTTCCTGATTTTGTTTTCAGGCTTTCAAACAAGCTCTCCTATCTTCTGTCATAAATAGCATGCCAGACTCCATTAGCATGTTCATTAGGTTGTTTATATGATCATTCCAGATTGACCTATTGTCTCTATTACAACCCCTGTTTTCTCTTGAAAGTGACCTAATGAACATAGCATGCAAATTTGGGCCATATGCACCATGGATCAGAGTTTAGAGGTGCAGACAAAAGAATCTATATCTATATGATTGCAATTGCAGTAATGGTCTCTCTCTACCCATCACACTCTCTCCACAGTGTGACAGTATTAGTTTAAATTCTGTAGTGTGGCCCATAACTTCAAATTTAATGTAGTTCATGTGGCCATTTAAATATTTATTTCCCAGGGAAACACAAAATGCTGATATACATTTTTTTGTTTTTAAATTCTATGTGTATTTTAATTTGAATTGATCATAATTTGAGCATGCTTAATGGATCGCTTTCCTTTTTGAAATGCTGTGATTGTAGTAGCTGTAATAAAAAAATTTATTATCTTCATCATTTAAAGACCTGACCTGCAACTCTGATTGCATATGCTCCATTATGTAATCATCATTAATCTGGCTTGACTCATGGAACCATCTGTATTTTTGTCAGCCATTGCCTTAAATGAGTCGACATATGAATTGGCCTAAATCACAACGCCCTTCAGTGGACAGAAGCATTATATGGAATTAGAGAGGCAGGTTTTGTCAACGCTTTCAGGGATTCCCTTAGCATAGGCCCATCCACCTTCACAGACATGGTATTGATGCAAATTATGACTCACATAAGCACTTTCCACTGCTGAGCTAGCCCAGTAGAGACAAGCGGGTAGGCCTAGGTATGCTCCATTGCTGTGATTAACCCCCATTCCCATGTAGCAAGTGTGTAGATTTTGAGTCATCCTGCACATTGAAAGTGCCCTGATTCCCTGATTCTTGCAGTGCGTGAGCAAGAGGTGGTCAAGACCAGGCCAATGGTTGTTATCACAGCAGCAGTGGAATGTGTTTAACGGGTTTGGATGTAAGGAGATTGACAGTGGCTCTAATGCAATGAATCAGCTAATGATTGTTCTCGGATTGTGCTGTGTGTGTGTGTGTGTGTGTGTGTGTGTGTGTGTGTGTGTGTGTGTGTGTGTGTGTGTGTGTGTGTT
>JBBJLR010000024.1:6329471-6339839 GCA_037577145.1 Brachypetersius gabonensis
ATAAATGCTATTGTGGTGCAAATCAATGCCAGAGTCAATTGATTCATGCTACCCTATCAGAAAATGCTACCTTGAAGTTCATACTATTTATATAGTTAATAAATAATATGCATAATCAGAGAAAATTACCTATTATGTAAAAATATAAGTCTAAGCAGTAAATCAATTCATGCTTTTGCATATACGTATATATATATATATATGTATATATATGTGTGTGTGTGTGTGTATAAATCTATATATTAATGGTGGGCCGTTATCAGTATTAATGTGCTGCGTTAACGTGAGACTCTTATCGTGTGATAAAAAAAATATCGTCGTTAATCTATTCACAAAGTTGGGTCGGGAGCTGGGTCTATACTACGCAAGCTATGATGACTTTCACCTTGAATACCGTATATCCATTCCAGACATGGAAGACACTCTGATTTGAATTTACAGCATTTATTTTGCCAACCAAACATGTTAGAATAAATGTAAATAAAATAAATATAATATCACTAAAAAGTGTGAATAAAATGAAAATGTATGTCTACTGCCATAAAACCCACATTTGTAAAACTGCTAAAAGTCTACACCTTCAGTGTGATGGCCTGAACTTACCTGAAAATATTTTTTAATTCAGAAAAATTTAGGACCAGCTTTTTTGTATGCATAAGAGAAAGGCTGCTTATCAAAATGCTGTGTGTGTGTGTGTGTGTGTGTGTGTGTGTCCTTTCTCTCTCCCTGGCACTATATTAGCCCTTTTCCTCACTCTAGATATATTTCTTCACAGTGCCTCTCAATGGCCGTTCAACTCTAAGGTCGAGCGTCCCAATACTTTTTCTCCCCTCCCTATCGTACAGGTAATAACATTGTCTCGTTTTAGTCACAGAATCTTTTTGTGTTTCGTTTTCGTCACATGACCAGCATTTACGTTCCGTCTCGTCTCGTTTTAGTCAGGTGATAAATGTTCGTTGACGACAATATTTAGTCATAATTTTCGTTGACGAAAGTAAAACTACTTGAAGGTCTATTGTTTTAGCCTGTGTTATGTTTTAGCCAATGTGTTATGAATAGCCATTCTACTAGCGGTAACAATGATAATATTATCAGCTTTTTTCACCCATGTTCATAAATATAACCAGACAGAATAGCACTTGCATGAAAGCAGTCCAGGTTACCACAGGTTCACGGCTGCCACCAATGATGGCCCTACAGCTGTAATTTTGGCACATTTTTTCTATCACCTCCTTTTACATTTTCAGTCTCCAACTCATCATCCACTGACACTGCACCTGACACAGAACCAAAGGGGAGGACTTTAAAGATATGATTGTTCCAGCCCCATGACAGTAAAGAAAAGAACCAATGGGCTGCAGAGGAGTGTTTCAGGGGCCAGTGGTCAGGACATAAACTCCTGTGCTGACTTTTTTGACAAGTACATTACACAGACACAGGGACCAAAGTGAATTGGGAGGTGTTAACAAGTTGATTGAATCAGCCCAGTGTCAGTCAGACCGCCGACCTACAAGTCTTATAAGCCAGCCACCAATAAATAAATGAATGAATAAATGGTGTCGGCCCAAATAGCATGTTGGTCCCCCGGTAAAATGCTAGATATGCTGGTCTAATCCTCAGTGCGATTATGGTTCTCCAGAACTATATCTTGAAAGATGATCAAACTATGATAGCTGGCTAGATCCTGAAAAAAATGGAATCTCAGTAGTCTGTATTATCATTCTTCCATGTCTTCTGCATAGAGAAATGTTACCAATTTGTTCTGTTGATAATACCAAATATTCTGACCACTTTATTTTTATCACTGGAGTGTAATGGCTTTTACTGTTTGGGGAAAAAACACAGGCACTCTAATGAGCTACCTTTAAAGTATACATATAGAATAAACTCAATAAGTACAGGTGCTCTTACAAAATTAATGATACCACTTTCAGGATTTACAGAAATGATATGCACCGTAGTAAGTGGGATCTATACTCTGGTTCAAGCTAAAGATAAAACTAAGAAAAAACATCTTCAGTTTCTTCCCAGAGTGATCTGATATGACACCTAGGGTAGAATCTTAGCTTGATAGTAGCTCTTGATATAAGTTAGAAGGACATACTTTCTTATAGACTACATCTATAAGACATATATAAGATGTGCCCCCATATATAAGATGTGCCATGTATGTCACACTGGTTAAGAGCATTTGTTAATGCTGTAAATGTACATTCTTCCTCTTCAGTAAATATGTGAAATGTTTTAAACTGATGTGACATGCAGTGTCCTCTGATTGACCCTTGAACACAGGTGGCCCAACTGTTGTTCTGTTTTGGCTTTTTGTCTGAAAAACAAAGACCTCAACAGGGACTGCAATACGTGTCAGAATGAATGCTTCTGGCTCAACAAATGGTCGGTCTGAGAAATGACCCTTTCTGGGTTCAAGAACTTCAAACTGATCATTTGACACTGAGGCTTAAACCTTGTTAAATAACATAGGTCACAAGTAACCCATTACAAGACTGGATGTCATAACAGTTTATTGTCAGCTCATGGTAAGATTTGGACCTGGGTCAAATAAGTAAAAGTGTGTATTTAGATGTACAAAAGTGAATGAGCCAAAGATCAGGTTAAGGCAAAGTAATTATGCATGTTCAGTGTTTCACTAAGTTTTGCTAAGAAGTTTGATTGCATAAAAAAAAAACGACAAAGGCTATGTGTGTATTTCTTTCATTTATTATTAACTTTTATTTGGACGATTACACGTTTTTATTGATGACTGTTATACTCACCTCAGAGAGTAAGTGAAATTTCACTGTGTCTCTATGTTCTCTGTTCCTGAACAAGTTGAACATTGATGAAAGTCTTTAACTGATTGATCTTAGAGAAGTGAAACTGTTTAATGACAGATAGACAGTCAATGGTTGAAGACTGACACACTTCATTTGTTTGAGCATGTGTGTGTGTGCGGTGGGAGCTGAAAGATGCAGTGTGACCATGTTAGGTAGACAAAGCAAGAAAGCATTTCAGTGCTGAATTCATTTTGAAGCAAAATAGAGGTGCATTTCTCTTAACTCTTCCTGGGCTCAGGATTGGGCTCAGACTTGGGCCCAAGTGGCCTGTGTGCTTTATTTTGGGTCATCAGGAGCTGAAATCTTCTCCAAACTAGGTTCCACACCCCAGATCTCACGAGCATATTCAGCAATGGTACGGTCACTGGAGAATTTGCCAGAACCAGCAATGTTGTAGATCACCTTCTTGGTCCATTCCTTAGGTTTCTGTTTGAAGAAACAGTTTAGAAATGAAAAGATGAGTTCAAGCATTTGAAAGGCTACCCAAGTTTGTGAGACTACAAAAAGTCACTCACCTTGTAAAGAGCACTGACTTTCTCTTGGCATTTGATGTAGTTCTCATAGTCTGCAAACACTTTAAACCTGTTTAGAGTTTTGGTAGAAAAAGTGCAATAATGAGACACAATGTAGGGGAGTGGAGTTACCCCTCCCTCTTATAGCACAAAGTAACTTTAAATAAGTTAAAAGATTTGACACTAGTTGCAAAAAGACAATGAAGGGGTCTGAAATGTTTGCTAAATCTAAGAAAATTCCTCATAGGTTAGGAGGGACTCATCCCTTACATCCACTATGCAGCCAACTCAGTTTAATGTAAACAACTATATGCTCTGGTACACTAAGGATTTACTGAATTTGCACTGAATCCTTACAAATGAAAGAAAAAAATGCATATTTCCATGACAATACCATGGCATTTTTCCCTGCTTTAAATCACTGTAAAAGTTTATAAAATACTTCATAGAAACTTTATTATAAGGCAACCCTTTAAGCAACTGCATTATAATTGATGTCAAATACTTCATCAACTATGGTTGTAAGCCACTAGTCTGCTCAGCTTATGAATATGAGCAGAGGGTCTTGCGTCATGTGTGTGTGTGTTTGTTCGCGTACAAGCCAGAAATTTGTGGACCACTGCGCAGCCAGAAATTTGTGCACGTCTCTGTCCCATGTCCCGTGTTATGTTATGAGGATGTGTGTGAGAGCATGACAATTCACATGTATAATCTTCCATAGTGTCTGTACCTGTCATGATGCATCAGCATGTTGACAATATCTTTGAAGAGGTCAGGCTGCTTGGGACTAAAGAAGCCGCCTGCGATCTGGTCAATAGCCTGCTTCAGCTCTGGAATACGGTTGTAGTACTCGGAGGCATTATATCTGTGAAGCAGAGAAACGGTATATCTTGGAATAAGCTGAAAATGCTTTAACCAAAATGAAATAAACAAAACATTCCTATTCCTTACAGTAAACCTTTATCATATGATTTCTATTATAAGAATACAGTAATCACCCAGTTTTACGCGAATCGGGACTCGTGGATCCAGTCATGCGTTTTTTTTTTCAAGAATGAAACTGATCGTTGTACGTGGAAATATTTAAAAACAACGCGGAACCTGCAAATATCCTCCGCTTTTTTTTGCGGCAATATGTTTTTGTTTTTATTAAAAAACTCATTTTAGTTCTTCTGGCTCCCAGTGCATGGCCGTCAGGACCATATTTAAACCTCTCTTGCTCTCTCTCACTCTCTCTCTCTGTCAAGAGTGCCCTTTCTGCTTTCAGAGGGAAACTGTCTTTCATGCCTTTTTGTACTGTGCAAGGTTGAGACCACTGTTTACCATCTCGTTTTGATGAGGAGTTTTCCTCAGAAACGTTTATTCTGGGTTTTAGGTATCAAAAAAGAAGACAAAATGAATGTAAACTTTTGAATTTCATTTTGGGTGAAGCTAAAATGGCCATTTATTTTAGCAGAAGAAACAAAAATGAAGATCAACCTGGGAATGATGTGTTAGTTTTGTTTCCGGTTCTTGTTAGGGCCAGAGTCTTAATTGACTTCTGGTTTTATAAGTTTATGCAAGATTTAAAAACATTTGAAGCTGTGAGGTGCTGTAGGCAGACAATATGTACTGTCATTGATGGCAATTTATACTTCAGTCACATTCTGTAGTTTCTTTTTTTCTTTTCTCCTCCCCTGTTAATTTTCTTTAAGGGTAATGTATTAAACTGAGTTCAAAATTAAATTAAAGTGATCTGGGAGAAGATTTGGGGGCATATTTATGGTTTACACCAGGGGTGCCCACACTTTTCTGGCTTGGGAGCTACTTATAAAATTATAAAAAATATAGCTACTTATAAAATATATTGAGAATTCTTTATATGCACAATACACGTTAGTGTAGCTTGTATGACTACATGAATCCATATTATACAACTTACTTTTTTTGTCATTACCTTATTCTGATGACTTGCACTGAATAGAATCAGCCAGGGATACATAGTCCAGATAGTAGCTGCTGATAGCCAGCCTCAAGCACATTTCCAAATGATCATCAGTCATGGTGGAACGGTACTTGGACTTAATGATCTTCACGTGGGAAAAGGCTGACTCACATAAATAAGTGGTGCCAAATAATGCAGTCAAGCAGGTAGCACATTTCCTCATGTTGGAGTGCTTTTCCTCTGTAAGTAAGTTCAAGAACTGTCCATTGGCTCTGGACTTAAGCTGAATATCAGCTTGTAGTGTCAAAATCTCCTCCTCCACTCCAGAAGGGTTTAGGTGAAATAGTGTTTAAATTTTTGATGCGAGTGAATCAACCTCAGCATCTTTCTGAAAAGGGTAGCACATGAACGTAGCAATTGGCTCGAGTAAAGCAAAGTCTTGAAAGCGTCTGTCAAACTCTGACAGACAACTGTCAATCAGCTCTGTGTAGCGTGCAAGGTCAAGCAACACACATGACTTCCCTTGCATCTGAAGCTGCAAGAGGTTCTGGAAGTTTGCCAAATCATGGCGCTGGAGCTTTAAGGAGAAAAAAATGCATTTTCCGTTTGAAAGCATTAACTGAGCTGATCATATTGATCATGGTTTTGTCTTTTCCTTGCAGCTCTAGATTAAGGTCATTCAACATGTTGGTCAGATTGGTTAAAAATGCTAAGTCTACCAGCCATTGATGGTCAC
Organism: Brachypetersius gabonensis; assembly: GCA_037577145.1. NCBI lineage: Eukaryota > Metazoa > Chordata > Actinopteri > Characiformes > Alestidae > Brachypetersius > Brachypetersius gabonensis. The sequence goes on from JBBJLR010000024.1 coordinate 6,335,478, forward strand.
TTAGTTGGTTGTATTCTGCATGTTTAGCTACACAGAAAAACTCCTTAATCTCTGGAGACAGCTCTCGAAATCTTTGCAAGAATTTCCACAACAACTCAGAGTGGTCACAGTCGTCGTCCTCCAGATGCACACGAATAGCCGTCTTTGAAGAGATCTGGTGCGAATAGAACACATGATCTTCGTTGCCACATCCATTATCCCTTTCATGTTGAGCATTTTTGCGCATAACGCTAGTTGGTGTATTATGCAGTGGTAATTGAGAAAGTCTGGAAAAGCGTCGTCCTCCCTGCACTTCGCAATGCATCCATTTGAGCGGCCAAACATTGCCGGTGCTCCATCCGTGGTGATGGACACCAATTTGCACACTGAAACCTGGGTTTTCTCGATAAAGTTTTTGAAAGACTGAAATATGTCCTCTCCTCGCGTGTGTTCTTTCATGGGCAGTAGAGTTAACAGCCTTGTTAAAAAAATGATCTTTTGCAATCATATGAGTTAACTCCGTCCAAATAAAAATGGACAACTGGGCTGTGTCACTCACGTCTGTAGACTCGTCCAACTGCAGCGAGAAACACTCGCAATTTGTGATGTCCTTCGAAAGGTGCTGGGTCAAATCACAGCACAGTGTAACTGTACTTTTTAATAGCTGTAAATCTTTGATCGAAGATAGTATTTCTGGTTTGTTTTTAAAGTCTCAGAACAACAAGTCAGCTGCTTCAATGAATGCATCTTTTACCATTTCTCCATCTTGGAAGGATTTCTTGTTCTTAACAATGACGTGACTCACTCGGAACGAAGCTTTGGTGGCTGCCTTCGCGTTTGAAGTTAACTGTGAGAAAAATGACTGCTGTCCAGACAACTGAGACTTAAGTTCCTTCACCCTTCTTCTCAGTTCGCTTTCTGGAGGGAAGTCGGTGTCGTAGATTTTATGAACAGTCCGAAAATGCCACTCCACATTTCCTTTCTTCGGTATAGCGATGACAGACCGACAGATGAGGCAAACGCACTTCGAAAATGACATCGTGAAAAAAAGCAATGTCTGGAAGTATGGAAGTGGTAAGTTTTTGACTTCTTACTTTGTCCAGCTCCCCCACTCATTTTATACCCTTTCTTAAGTGTAAGACAAATAAATTGGACGCTAGCTTGCTACAGATTTGCTGTACTTGGCGCCACTGTATGCATGCGCGTGCATGGTGAGCCATGTGTCAGAAAAGGTCAATGTCAGACTGGCTGTCCTGTACATCAATCAATCAATCTATTTGTCACGCGATCTACCCGAACTGCCGACGTATTGGGCACTAGTGGTTTACACTATAAAAATAGGTATTTTAAGGCATTTCTTTGACCAAAACACAACAACGCGGTTTTTCACTACACGTGGGTGCTCTTGTAGTAACCCCCACGAATAATGGGGGATTACTGTACCTTACATATTTCCAGTACATGAGGTCTTCTGAAGATTTCAACATGGTACTTTACATACTTGGTTTTCTAAAGAAAATGTACATTTGATTTATGAGTGCACCTTTAAAGAGATCATTTAAAAGAACACTCACATAATGTAAGCATTCTTGGAAGTATCTATTAATTGGTCAAAAACATTTACATTTGCTGGTAAATGTGTTAATCTTCACATAATAGCTCTCTTACCCCTTTCTATCCAAGGCTTCAACATCGTCCACCCTCATGCCAAAGATGAAGAGGTTGTTCTCTCCAGCCTCCTCTGCCATCTCCACGTTGGCTCCGTCCATGGTGCCAATGGTCAGAGCACCATTTAGCATAAACTTCATGTTGCCCGTCCCAGAAGCCTCTGTGCCAGCTGTGGAGATTTGCTCAGACAGGTCTGCTGCAGGGATTGCTGCAGAGGGGAAAAACTATAGATGGCAAATATCTGTCTGTAGAAATGGAAACAAAAAAGTAATTAGGAAATGTCATGACTGTAAAGAAGCACCTTTTTCAGCCAGAGTGACTCTGTAGTTCTCCAGGAAGATGACTTTGAGGCGATCACCCACAACTGGGTCATTGTTGACCACTTCGCCAATGGCTGTGACCAGACGAATTATCATTTTAGCTGTGTGGTAGCCTGGGGCAGCCTGAGGAAGCAAGAACAGTATATTGCAGACTGACCCACTGGTACATAAGTCTGTATGTACATGATTCTATGAAGTTAGATCTGATTTGTACTAGTCAGCCCATATCAACTGTGTACTGCAAAGTGACCTAACCTTTCCACCAATCATGATGGTTCTGGGAGTCCATTGTTTGTTGGGCTCCTTTTTGATGCCTGAAATAAAGATACACAAAGTTTCTAAGGATGAGTAAAGGATCTTGGATAAATAGCAGACTTAGAAGGATATCAGGAAGCTAAAAAAAGAAGGAGAGCTTACGGTTATAGAAAGTGATAATGTGCAGGAAATTGAGTAACTGTCTCTTGTACTCATGGATTCTCTTGACCTGGATGTCGAACATTGAGTTGGGGTTGATCTTAACTTTATAGTGTTCTTCCAAATGTGCAGCAAACTTCAGTTTGTTTTCCTACAAGAAAAGTGAACTACAAGAGTTACTACAATCTTTATGGTCATCAATAATTGGAAAGCAATGGACATTTTTGATGTTATATCTACTAAAGTTAGGTTCCCTGCAAAAATGTGTCTTTCTCACCTGCTTGACTTTCGCAACATCACGAATAAAAGCATCATCATTAACAAAGTTCAGCATTTTTTTCAGCTGGGACAAATCTCGAATGAAGTCCTCTCCTATTCTCTAACACAGACAACAATACAGAGCCATAAGACTGAGCTAAATGTTAATATAAACGAGATTGAAAAGTGAATGAAAATGAAAGTGAATGAGATTGTCACTGTCACTATATTGGCAATTAATATATTAACTGTAGTGCTAGCACTGGGCTATACTCTTCAAAATGGTTCATGGTCGGACATATGATTCAATGAAAAGTCTTTAGTTGATATAGAACTATGATACTATGTGAATGTTATTTAAAAGTTAAACTAAATTAACCAGGTTTTTAGAATGAACTCTTTGGTTTCCTCTTCCAAGAATCCCTAACAATAACAGTAGGTAAAAATAGTTACAAATGAATAAATGTTAATATTGAATTTTGTGTTAAGAGCTGGCAGTCATCCCTAGAGTACAGGCACCTAGCAGACTGAGGGAGAACAAAATGTGCAGTAATGAGTATTCCAGGATCAGAATATGGCAATACAAGTGCAAAGTTATACAATAACCTCTGCAATGACTTCAGCCAGACCAGGGTTGCACATGACCAGCCAGCGACGGGGGGTGATGCCATTTGTTTTATTCTGGAACTTGTGTGGATCCATCTCATAGAAATCCTTAAACCTTTTAACATATCCATGAATAAGGGAAACAGTGAAGAAGAACATGACATATGGGATAGTTGTACACAGTTGTGTGCATGTCTGTTTATGTGTGCATTTCAGAATTATACATACACAGTAGCTTTGAGAATGTCTGAGTGTATACGTGCTACACCGTTTACTGCATGGGCCCCAACGATGCACAGATGGGCCATGTTAACTCTCTTTATTCCTCCCTCCTCAATCAGGGACATGCGGCACAGACGGTCTATGTCGCCTGGGTACAGGGAAGCCACGCGCTGCACAGCCAAAAGACAATGAATAAAATGTTGTTTAAGCTGATTCAGTTTATCCAAAAATCTTACAAACTGTTACCAGGAACAAAACATTCATTGCTGTCTGTATTTGTCTTGCCATAGGGGGTTATAAGACCCACAGATACACACACACTCAGAAAGATGCACCAGCCCATGCATTTCTTTAGTCATAATATTCAGAGTCCCATATGGAATGTGTGTATGTGTGTGAGTCTGTGTGTGCCTGCGTGTTATCTGACCTCCAGGTGACGCTTGTTGATCTCATAGATGATCTCGAGGTGACGGGGCAGCAAGTTCTGGAACAGGTCAATAGGCCAACGTTCCAGAGCTTCAGGCAACACTGTGTGGTTAGTGTAAGCACAAGTCCTGACAGTGACATCCCAAGCCTAGAACCAGAATAAATACTAAATACTAGTAAATTTCCATAATTTTCCACAAGATAAATCAGCACGTGTTAAAAACACATCTCAAGATGTGATTGTTTTTTTTTCTTCTGAAATCTACCATTTGCAATTATTTTACTTAATTTCAGGTAGAGTTGTTTTTGGCAGCCTGTTTTAATTTTAGTTTTAGTCTAGTTTTTGTATCAAGCTGTCATTTTAGTTTTTATTAGTCTTAGTCATGTCGATCCTCTTTTTAGTCTAGTCAAGTTTCAGTCGACTAAAAGTCTGAGCATTTTAGTCTTATTTTAGTCAGAATTATCCACG
>JBBJLR010000024.1:6339939-6350255 GCA_037577145.1 Brachypetersius gabonensis
TGGGAGATTACTTTTGAAGACCTTTTCTTTCATATAAGACCAAAAAAGAAAAATCGATATTTTTGATGTTTTTCAACTTAATCGGCCCATATCTAAATAAATAGAACGCCGACTTCAGACTCATTACGGCAGATCCGGTCACAATTTATTTTATCTGTCAGTCACACCCCTCAAACTCAGTGGGCGGAACAAACGCTGATCTGCCAGGATCTTGTTGAGACGATTCTTTTGGTCTGAAGCTGTGTCTTTTCCAATATGGCGCTAGCAGTCATAGATGAAGCGACGTGATAAGAGATATTTTAAATATTGCAAACAATAAAGAAGCAGGTGATGCTGATCCTGAATATGTGGTGTGTAAAACAGAGGAATTTCTTGAGGCTCTACTAGTTATTTCGGTTCTTTCAGAAGAAGAATTTGACCTTTGAGTGTTTGAGAAAGTATTTAGGCTCTTCTACGACGCTAAAGTTGGTCACTTATTCACAGCTTCCTATTCGTTTGGCTTCTTATTCGGCAGCGTGTAAATCTGAAGCTGAAGTAGCTCCTTATTCGCCACGTCATTTTAAGAAGTGTTCACGGGGGCGAAAGCTGCACCATATACAATCTTCACATCTTGTAATAAAACCTTTTAACAATGAAGTACAGTGCGTGGTGGCCTATGTTTCTTTGTTTAACTCATTCTTATAAATGTTGCTTAAGATTGAACACAATTATGGAATGCATAATTCCCAGCCCACAGAAGGTTTTCCACTGCACTGTGCACATTCTTTTGGATAAGAAGGAATCCCAAATCATTTTGGAGGTTTAAACCACTTTGGGCAAATATCAAATAAAAAGTGGAATTGTTCTGCCCAAAACTGATTTAATATTTGTAATACAGAGGCGTGGACCATGGTGGTCTCTGCTTCCACGCCCCAGAGACAAACCTTGCCCACTCCTACTCTGTCTGTCCAATGAAAACACTGGAGGAAACTGAGCTGCTTTCCAATTGGTCCGTTTGAGTAGTCTCCTCCGCTAAACAGCACCGTGCTGCTGCTCACATAGTTCACTTCGCCACACATTTTGCAGCACGTTTTGATCTTGTTAATCGCAGTCTTTAATAAAAAAAAACAGCGCATAAGTTTCATTCTTATTTTATTTTCTGGTTGGTAACACCAAAGGCAATACATAAGTGGCTTTTTAAAAAGCAGACATCTTCAAACTCTCTCGCTCGACGGCTGAGCCCAGCTCAGCTGCTACCAACACGGACCACACCCGCACTCACACCCCTATTTTACACTGGATGCGTCTGCGTTGCGGTGCGTCTCCGACACGATAACCGCAGCTAATCGCCGCCAGTAAAGTCAATGTATCAGTTTACACCAGATCCGATGCGTTGCGCCTCCGCTACGTCTCTGTTCCGTGACATGTCCGGCAGTCCGTCAAGTCTATTTTTGACGGATACAGATCAAGAACGCAACACAGAGTGCATGTGCCAACTCCAGACGACCTCTTCACAACATGGACACTATACTATATTATTATCAAACCATATATATGACCCACATATTGTTGACCAGTGTATTTAAACAGAAAAAAACACAAAATGAATCAATGTCATTCAAAAGTGGACTTTAAATACATTCATTGTTTTCTTTGTTACAACACAAACACAAAGTATGACAAACACAGCAATGCAACACAATGTTAAAACGTTAAACACAAAGCTGAGCAACAGCAAGGACAAAATTAACTAGGACGCCTACTAATAATGTTTGTAGTGCACAGAAATGAGCAAAACAAACGCCATTGGTTTACCCACGGTTGTTATCGCGTTATCCCGCGCGATATCTCCCGTGATCATGTGATCTCGCAAACCAGCAGCGCCCCGGATCAGATACGGACCACAAACGCGTCCAGTGCGAATCGCCACATGGCCTCGAACGGAATGGAAATGCAGCGCAGTCGCACCGCAGCGGACACGCATCCAGTGTAAAACGGGTCTCACTCCACGCCACCGAACAGTACTGCCATCTACTGTTGACGCCATATATTGATCCAGTATTCTGGGATCTGTTGAGTTTGACTAGCTGTACAGGATAACCAATCAGATATTAGGGTGGGTTGACAACCTGCAGTGACAGTTTAAATTAACTCATGATGTTTTTGGTTTTGCTGCACATAATGAATTTATTTTATCTGTCAGTCTGGGCCATCAAACAGAGGGCAGAACAAATGCTGATATACTCAAGATGATTAGCTGTCTCAAGTAGATCAGCTTTTGTTCTGCCCACTGGGTTTGATGTGTCTGACTGACAGCTAAAATAAATTCATGATGTGCGTGTCAGGGAAATTTGCATTTATTCTGTTGTAATCAAATATATTGCAAGAGGAAATCAGTATATTCAGTGATGTGATTAAAATTTACGTGACTCTTAGTGATTCACCTGGGTTGAATGGTTTTATGCTGACCAGACCATTAAGAAGGGGCTTTGTAACTGTTCTTAAGTCAAAAGGGCGAAGAACATGATTTCTTAAGAGTTGTTATTTTGTGAAAATATGGCCTGATGGGTATCTAAGACTTCCTGTTCGTACAGACTGAGGGGCGCTTAGAAACGTATCTCTATGGCACTAGAGCAAGGTTCAGGGTTGAATATGAGAGGGTTTTTTTTACGTCTCTGTGTTTTTCCATCCTAACTAGCTGACAAAGTGGCACAAAGCTCCACCGAGCTGACGCATTCTGGGACTTTATATAAGGGACTTTATTGTGGGTTCCTAGGAACAGAGCTCTGTCTGACCATCCTTGGAACTGATAACAAGCCTAACAGTTTTGTGTATAAATACTTGTGTTCAGAATGTAATCTTCAGAGCAGAGCTACCCATGTCAGGACTGCCCTGACGCACTGGGAAAACTCTCCTTCTGCAGAAGAAATAAATCTTTGTTTGAGCAAAGACTTGTCTGTTTGCTGATTCTCCACCCCGACAAATCGCAGAACGTTGGCAACATGAAGTAATTACTTAAATGTGTCATTAAATATTTAAAATGGTAAAGGAAAACATAATTAACTGTGGCTTTAGTTATCTAAAATGGATAATAAAAAGATAATTAAATTTGTCATTAATTATTCAAAATTGGAAATAAAAACATTTAAGTAATTATTTATCGTTATATATTTTAAACAATTAATGACATTTAATGATGGATTTAATGACATATTTATATAATTAAAATAGTCACTCCTGGCCCTCCATACATTTAGGGGGGAGACATTTAAAACACTAAAATAGAGGACAAGACACATATTCTTCTTTTTCTTTTTATGGTGGTTGACAACTTTTCAGTGTATTACTGCCAGCGCTGGGCTGGTGGCGATAATACAGTTCGGTTCTCAAAAAAACAAAAAAAAAAGGCGAGGATCTTTGCTGTTTCCGTGTTATTATAGGGATTTCCGCATCAAATGATGAGTTTGGTTCTTTTAAAAAAATCTGTGTGACTGAATCTGCGTAAAACTGGGGGATTACTGTACTTCAACAGTTTGTTTTAGCAGCTCCATAGACTGAGAATGAAATGTAACAGGAAAATTTGGGTTCTTACCTATTTAGTTTAGCCATGATCAGGGCTCCAGACAAAATAAAAACCTTAGGAGTCATTGGCTCCTAAACACAAAATGTTTGGGAGCCAAATTATTTTTTTAGGATCCAAAAAAATGAAATAAATAAAAAAATGTCATAGCATATTTTGTCTCCAATTTTACCCCATGTAAAGAGCATTAAAAAGAAACAAGAAGACATGGAGTAAATTGTTGCCTAGTAAAACACTATTTCTAATATCATTAATGTTTATTTTTCCTATATTTTAGAATGTGCTCTGCAATAGGTTGCCAGGTCATGCAAATCATTTCAAACGAAACTCAATATGTCTGATAGAGATGTGTTGGTGGCAAATGAGTCGATTCTTTGACTTTATCTTTGTGGATAAATATGCCTCAAGCATCTTCTGCTTGGGGCTGTATGCTCTAAACCAGATTCCGAGAGATTACCTATGTAATCATCCGTTAATATGTAATTTCATACGTAAGGTTGAACAATTACTTGAATATATTTGGCCATTTTAGAATCCTGTTTTGTAAACCTTAACCTGAAGCCATGCTAAGCTATCAAAACTATGCATTCCTGTGTTCAAGTCAGCCTCCAAACTTCGCTCAAACTCTGAAGGTTTTCTGAAGAAATCCACCTTAGTTTATAAAGCTTAACCTAGCTAAGCTAGGAAAGCTGTGCATCCATGTGTTCAAGTCAGCCTCCAAACAACGTTTTGGCTAAACGTAAGCACTATAATACGGTATTGTATAATGGCCAAATATAATCAAAACAATTGTTCAACCTTACCAGGGGGTTGTCATTCAGCACATTTCGAGAAAGCTGTCCTGTGATGTGTGCCGTGCTAGCTTGGTAACAGATACTGAACTGGCATCATGTGGTCAAAGCTACCGCTTGGTGTCATTAAAACACAATAGAGGCTTAATAATCCCTTCTGAGTGGACAGTCAAGGTGTTTGAAGTAGCAGAGCGTGTTATCTGACAGTCAACATCAGGGCAAGCAGTCAGTGTTTATTTGATCACAGTTTGGAATTGACAACCATCATTTTATTTTCAGGGCTTTAGTTATGTTGGTGTTCCACAAACTAATGTTGCATTATGCTGCAGGACTGAACACTCTTACAGAGTGGCAACTCATGGAAAAAGCTGTGTAAGTCAGTTATGTTCCAAGGATCTTAGATCCAGTCCTGTATATATTTAATACCAAGCCACTATAGTGATAACACAATAATCACACAGTGTGTGAGAGAAAGGAATGAGTGAAATGTTTTCATATGGAATCAGATTTGTGCCAAAATGTTGAAACCAAACTTCCCTAATATCAAACAAAATTCATTCAATATTCACTTTCACCGCTAGTTTTTTAGTTTCGCTGTTGGCTTTTCAGTTTCGCTGCAGATAGTTTTTCAGTTTCGCTGCTAGTTTTTCAGTTTCGCTGCTGGCTTTTCAGTCACTCCACCCCGTTTTACATTTTCGCTGCTTAAGTATTCGTTTGCAGTTTTGGCACAGATCTCTCGTGTGGGCGGGTCTTTGACTCATTGGCCAGCAGGTATTTGAGTGACAGCTCTGTGTCACAGGCGAGAGTGAATATTGAATGAATTTTGTTCAATATTAGCGAAGTTTTGTTTGAACATTTTGGCACAAATCTGATTCCATATTTTCAGTTTCTTAAACGCATGTGTATGCGATGCTAGTATTTTTGTCCCAGAGTCTTATTGTGTTCATCACAAAACCACATCTACCTGTGTTAGTTTACTTGATGCTTTCGCCACTCGCAGTATGACCATGAGCTGACATGTCGTGTCAGCTGGGAACACCGGGCATCTGCCCTGTTTGTCTATGTGTTTGGAAGCCAAAGAGGCTGCAATCTCCTTAGTGATCTAATCCAAATGATCTGACTCATTAAAAAGAGCCGAAATTCCTATAACTAATCACATGATAGTGTAACAGGAATGACAGACTTGGGTTGAGCATATCTGCTCATTGTTATGATATGTCGCTTTTTTTGTACTTTTAATTTTTCTTGGTTTTAAAAAATGATCACCACTGGCGACTGAAACGAAAAACTAGTCACAAAATAAAAAATCTTGTCGCATTTTAGACTCCATCTAGAGCCCTGCATGATATTACATTTTTACAGCACTGTTGTTTTTTCAACAGGTAACACATTTTGGGCAAGAATAGATCAAATGTGTCAGATAAAATCAATATTGCATTGCATTGCAGTATTTTGTCTGTATAACTGATAGCAAAGTGGAAAATTCACATCCAATGTATGCTATGATTAGTTACTGTATGCCAGGGGTCACCAACCTTTCTGAAACTGAGAGCTACTTTACTAGTACTTAGTCATAGGAAGGGCTAACAGTTTGATGTTTACCTAAACTTTTTATATAAACTTTGTGTATAATAAACATGTTTAAAATGCTGTTTTAGATAGTGTCATTTTGAAATCTATACTAATACAAATGTGATTGAAGTAGAACAGCAACAGGATAAAATTAAATGTTAGATGCTGCACACTGGTGAGTTGTGCTATTTTTAGAATAAGTCCGCGGGCTACTCATGTGGTCCTGGGGGCACCCTGGTCCCCGTAGACACCACGTTGGTGACACCTGCTGTAAGCTGATATGTGTTTTAGTTGTGCAGCTATAGTTTGAATGTGTCATTCTTGAGATCTAACCTCCCCACAGTAAAATGCCTTTAGCCTGAAGGTTATTTTAGAACAACAGTAAGCAGTATTTTACTCCTTGTCCTATTTCTTTAGTGAACTACAGCTCCAGCTTGTTGTACAAGGCGTTTGCTGCAGAGTTGGGTCAGTATATAGAGGCCACATGAGCAGAGGTGTCTCATGGTGGAGAGGCAGTGTGGAGGGAGAGGAAGGTCACTGGTATTATGTAACACTGGCATTTTAACTTCAGTAAAAATAACTGCTCCTGAGGTCATTAGCAAAGGTTATCTAGTCTGTGTTAAAGGCTGCACTGTCATGGGACGAGGAATATTTCTGACTGGGGCAGAAATATAATAACTTCATCACTTTTGCACCACAGAACATACATTTTTGGTAAATATGGTCAATTTGACAAGGCCTCAGACTGAAGAACATTTTGCAGTAGGTGGGGAAACTACCGGTACATTAAAATTCAAACTTAGCTGTGATTCTGGTTCTTCTATTATTGAGTAACATATTTGTTGTTATGGGAGGCCTGTGTGATGCTGCTTAGATCTGGTTTTAGTAACACTGTATCTGCTATATTTGCTTCAATATAATGTTCATAGTGGTCACTGTGAAGAGACTTAGTGATCTGAGAACAACACATATGATTATCTTATATAAAGTTATATTATATTATATTATTTGATGTATTCTAATATCAGGATGGAGGTCACACTCCATGGCTTTGAGTAATAACCTTTCACTGCTGCAATGACTTTTGACCTTTGTATTAAAGATACCTTGAACTGTTGATGATCTAGGTCTTAACTGCAGAGAGAAAGGTCAGAGATTCAGCACTTTCATTTCTAAACACCTGACTGAAAAAATCCACAGGGATGATATAGGACTAGGAATACAACAATACATTTAATGATAAATGTTTAATTTTTAATTTCAGCATCCTTGAGAACAGTGAATGCTTTTTTTAAAAACCGAAGGACAATCACTAAATCCGAGATGATTTTACTGCACCATATATTTTCTATTTAACTCTTCTGAGGTTCTGGGTTTTCCATGGAATTTTGTTTTGTTTGTTTGATTTTGTGTTTAATTAACAGCTTCTGACAACCATTAGTCTTCAATGATAAAAACTGCTATACACCTGCTTTGATGCATGTGAAATCTGACATGTTTCAACATGGTTAAGAAAAAGGGCATATCATTAGTTGTTTCTCAGCAGCCTGCCATGAGTCTATCCAAACAAACAGTGCAGAAATAGAAGTTTGGCAACAATTGTTTCTTTTGGGGTTTTTTTATACAAAGCCACCAAATGGCAGGGAGAAGTCTGGCTGGTGCTTCCGCTAAATCACATTAAGTTAGACATCACATCTTTATGAATAATATCAAACAGCACTTGGAGAACATATGCTTGCGTTATGATCTGCTAAAGATAGGGCCACAGTTGTACTACTCAGGAACACCCTCTTATGGCAATTTCATATTCATCACAAAAAGATGAATTTGTTTTCTAAATACAGATTTATTTTTTCTTTAAAGCGAGCTTATTGCTGCTAAAAAAAAGAAAAGAAATAATAACGATGTGAACTTTATCACCATTTTTTTCTATGATCCAATAGTTAATATTAAAAAACTTTTGAAACTCTTTGTTCGTACATAATATATTATTCATCATTTCAATAGTGAAAACTATATGTATATAAGAATCCAGTTTGATTCACCAAAGTGGTTAAATCTCAGTATATGCTGATCATTAGCTAGGACTGTAATTTGAAGACACAATAAGGAAAGTAAAGCTTAGGGGACACCATATTCCAGTGTGTATTTTATATTCCAAACTGTTTATACTTCATTTGAGTACGTAATAAGTCCAGCAAAATATATAAAGATATTTTCAAATGGATTCATACACATAGCACACATAAAGTACAGATATTAATGTGATCTATTATGCGTCACATTTCTTTTTATTTTGAATTCATGTGAAGTAGTCTACCTGATTTAGTTTTTCTCATGGCATTTTTTTCATAACAGTACTTTAAACAAATGATCCAAAAGTGATTAAAAGGAACCAAATGAAAGTATTTTAATATAGCAATCATTTTAGATTAAGGTGCAAATGTGTTTTTAAAAGATAGTAATATGTACCTAAAACATTTTAAAGTAATCCTTCTAACCCTGCTTGTTGCTGTTAAATGGTTATATACTTTTTTTTTCTTTCTTAAGCAGCCTGACATAACTGACACACAAAATGTAGACATAATCTGAGACTGTTGTATGAAGTGCTGTATAAATTATTTGCACATTTATTTTTTCACATAGTTCTTTCATTATGTATAATGCATGTGTGGCCACATTATTAATCATACATGAACACAAAGGGATGCTTCGGTCAATGGGAACAGAATAGGAAACAGAAGCTCAAGAATAAATATATGGCAATATTATCATATTTTACTAAGCTTTTCAAAAGTTGTAATATTGTAACAACACTAAATAACTTACTGCAAGATAATGTGAATAGCCTTGCACCTTGCCACAGGAATCTTTACTGATTCTTTTATCACTGGGAAAAGTCACATGTAAGTGATTGTGAACCCTGTTCTGCACTTTTTAGCATGGGTTAAAGTTAATTACCATTTGAGCAATTATTGATATAAAAGGGCAGTTTGTAAAGGCAGGGCAACACAGTGTGCAATGTTGGTGTAATGTATACCCACTGACAATCAAGTGGATGTGCTAGGTTAATTCTGCTGATGCAGCATGTGCCCTGTGAATTGGCATTGTCACACCTGTCTATGTAGGCTAGTGCAAAACTACTGATACTGCATCCTGTGTTCCTTGTGTGAATTCAGCTGTACAATGAGCAAATCATTGTATTTTCCCAGAACACTGACCAAAGTGGCCTTAACTTACTTTGGGGTCCTTTTCGTAGTAATGTTGCTGTGTTCTGATCCACCTGCCCACCAAGTGGTCTCGCACAGTGTTGGCGAGGGCGAAGTAGTAATCTCGCTTCGTGGCCACATTCCTGTCTTTTACCAGGGTGAAGTGAAGATGCCGGTTAAAGTTTGTCTTCAGATCTGAAACATTCTCAATCCCAGCAAGTCCCCTCACTGAGATCTGTTTCCTCTTGTCATGGTCTGACATTGGCTTGGACATGGTGCTTGAGATCTGAGTCCACTAGTAGGGGAAGCAAAATTGGAAACACTGAGCTGCTTACTGTTCACTGTCAACACAGCACCGCCTTAGGCTGTGCCATTTTAAACCCAGGTGCATTAATATTCATTAAGAGGTGGACTGGGTCAAGCCTTTTATGGGATCTCTGTTGCATCCAAGTGCAATGATGATGCATTTGGGCCGTTATAAAACTGCCTACACACTCACATACATATATGCACACATATTCACACTTGGGTACTAAACAGCTTCAAACCTCTAAAACTTTACAGGAGGCAAATACTTTTAATATGTCAAGGTAAAGACATGCATTATTTTGGTTCATTCGTCAGTAAAGTTTTACACAAGTGTTGAAATAATGTAGAAACATATAAATACAAAATACTGCAGATAATTTTCCATGGATCCAAATGCTTTGCACACAGAAAAATGTACACTTACATCTCCACATTGTGGAATCCTCTCCTCTTTTCATTTTTAACATTTTCACTGTTCTATCATCTTTGATATTTTTAGTCCCTACATAACACATTGTTAAATTCATGGCTATGCACACAAGCTTCCAACAAAAGAAGTAATGGGATAGTCAAACTACAACCCCCAACAGCACACCGCTGAGTGACATCGGAGACACTCCAAACCAGGAGAAGCGCTAGAGTGTAAAACTTTCAAATAGGCTAAGACATTAATAGCCACTCTGACCCATCCTAAAGGCCATGATATTTGAAAGGCATGTCTTGTGAATGTCAGAAGCTTGCAGCCTCACGTCTGCTGCTGAAAGACCTGCTGTCTGTGTACATTGCAATCACTGCAGCCAAGACATCCATCGCTGACATCTCGGGTGGAACTTTCACTTTTTCCTTTTTTTTTTTTTCCCCGGCCTGTCAGTAACA
>JBBJLR010000024.1:6352990-6364798 GCA_037577145.1 Brachypetersius gabonensis
TTGTGGGCTGAAGGATGGAGAGAAGTGTCAGGCCTTGGTTCTGGAGGTTCGAGGTCAGAGAAGATGGAAGTAAGTGTCAGGCCTTGGTTCTGGAGTTTTGAGGTCAGAGAAGATGGAGATAAATGTTGGACCTTGGTTCTGGAGTTTCGAGGGAAGTCCGCCGTGGAGTGGAAGAGCTGAAAGTCTAAGGGATTCATCTCTCTTTCTCCATAACCAAGGCCTGACTCTTCTCTCCATCCCTTCAGCCCCCAAGACGTGACCACAATTTTCTTGTTCTCTGGAGAAATCACTTTACAGCTGCATTGCCCTACCTTGCTCTTATTGTAAACTAGAGTTAAAATTTAGCTAATTCCCCCTATTACCTAAAGCCAAACTACTCTTAAGGGGAGCCTTTTAAAGGCCAATTATTGTATTCTGTTGCAAATCTTCCTTGGCGGACGACAGGTTCAAGCTGGTATCTGATATAAGACCCTAATTGGTCATTTGTTAATCAAGTATTATTAATCATTAATTACTAAATCAACCTTCTCTGATTCTGGTGGAGACCTTACCAAAATTGAATAAAAAAAACATTTTTATTCCACAATCTTAATGTTTCTACAGGAGTGAACAGCTGCCCTGCTGGAGGGTTCGAAGGCCGTGCTCTGGGCTCTCAGCTGCCTGCTACAGGCTCTAGTCTGTCTGCTAGCCCCTATGGTAACCACACTAGCTGCTATGCTAACCTTGGATAGCCCCTACTCTACGCTAACACTGGCCACCGATACTTCTGGCCTCAGTTACCCTAGTAGCCCCCTCTGGGGCCTTTACTTGGAACTCAAGTAAGGGTCCTCAGAGCCAGCAGGAGGACGGGAAGAGCACTCGTAGCTGGCGCCTTCGCCAGAGTGCTCATTGCAGGCTTCTTTTCTCACTTCCTCCTCGCTGGTTGACCTGATAATTATTGTCAAATATTGTCTCATATTACATAATATAAATATTGTATTGTATTGTCTCATATGTTGTATTCATCTCATTTTGTAATGTATTGTTTTGCATCATATCATCTCACAGACTTGCCACTTTTGTGTGAATTGCATAGTTTCTGGCTGACTGATGAAACAGCAGTGGCTCAGTAAGAATTGGATAAGCTCTATTAAATATGACAATGTTAACTCATCGTGGAGCTCATCTGCACCCTTTCCAAAGTTGTGTCTATTATGGAACAAAGCCTGTCTTCATCTCAGAGTAAGGAGGCAGACAGGAGAGAAGAAGTGCTTCTTCTTCGAGCTTTTGTTATAGGCCTAAGATGATTTACAAATTTCTCTTTAAGGACTGGGTATAGTTTGCACCCCTAGATAATAATTTACTCTCCATGCTTACAGATGCAGACTTTTAATCATGTGGTGACTGCTGTTTATTTAATTAAGATTACTGATTGGTTTTAAGGGATTAAGTTTGAGATGACCGCAGTTTGATATGATTAAAAGTACCCAAAACCATTGTTTCAGATGCAAAAATAATATTGGATGTAAAATGTCTCTGGATTCATACTCTTTCTCCCAGCCTTGGTACACGAGAAAACAAGGACCAAAGTCTTTCTGTCTCTCGTTGCCATTATGTCAGTTCAAGTTAACCAGCACTGCTAATTGTGCCAAAGTTTCTCCCTGGAGTGTTTTCTCTGTAGATGACTGTCATTGTGTTTGTGCAAAGAGAGGGAGCTTCCTTAGGCTGCTTGTGGCCCCAGCAAATACTTGATGTCTATAAAGCAGGTTCATATTTAGGGTGAAAGGCAGTCACTGTTTGTTAACAGGGTTTCCAGGAAGTGTGATTGGTCTGTCTTTTTGCAGAGACATACTCAAGGTTGAGCTGATGTAGAGTGGAGCCTGTCTATGAATGGTGTGTTCCGTTTTGCTTTTGCAACTGAAAACTATTGAAATGCTGTTTTAGAACAGGCATAGCAGGTATACTTATATGCAAATCCTTTGTTTTATGTGTGTGAATATGTGCATGGGTGCATGCATGCTGTGACACTTTATATGTACATAGGAAGGGTTCTGAGGGGATGAGTTTCCATGGTGACAGCCGGCCACTCACGCTGTGGCTTGGCTGTATGGAAGGAGAATGGAAAAAAACAGAAAGGGTGGCTCAGTGACAGTCTGTGACTCTGTTAAAACCGTTAACAAGCTGTTGTGTTTCTCTTTGTTATGCTTTATGAGGGTTTTTAGTTCCATTAACTCCTACTGCATTAATCTGGTCTCAATTTGGCCCCTGAATGTGATTGGAGTTTTAGACCTAAACCAAGGTTTATCAGGCCATACCTTTGACCATCGTATAGTGGTTACAAATGAATTTTTAACACAGGAAAATAGATGCAGCAAGAGTGAGATACTGGTTTTGTGTCTGTGTGTGTCTTTGTGTGCATGTATGCATTTAGATAAGCTGCAAACCAGTGAGATGTGACAGCAGAGAGGTGAGATGATGGAGGAGGGCACTGTAGATTAACAGAAAAAAGAAAAAAGGCTAAACAGAAGCCTGTCCTTTTTAACCATTACAGACAACATGGAGGTAGCCTGCGGATGTTGTCTTTTGATATCTCTTTGGTCCCTCAGGCTTCACCAGGTTAAAGGGGTCATAAATTAAAACCTGTATCCTAGAAAAGCCCCAAAGACACAAATGCTGTTCTAAAGATAGATGTGTCTATAAAAATAGCATTTGTTTTCAAAGCCATCTCACGACTTACATGGACAGTTTAGCTAATTTATGTAGCTTATCCAAACAAAGCATGCCAGAAAGCTTTGTGTACAGAAATCATCTATTTCTGTACACAACTCAGGGGAGGGAAGTCATATCTTCTTTGTTTTTGTTTATTGTAGAGAGCTCAGCTTTCTTCCTCTCTTTTTGGTTTGTCTTCTTATTTTCATTTCTTTGTGTCCTCCAGTCCAAACATATGTCAGCATTATGTAAACTGACTATACATTCTATTTTTGTCAAGCACAATTATGCAGTAATATATCTGTTTCAGTCATTCTCCAATCTAAGAGGCATATATCACACCTTATCTGTGCTGTCATAACATAAGAAAGGTTCAGTATACATTCAGATTAAGACAAAATATCTTAACGGGTGGGCGGGTGGTTGTGGGTGGGTGTGGGGTGGTCGGGTTGGGTGTTGCGTTGGGTGCTGCTAACTGGAATATGTGCTGTTGTCCCTTTTAATATTGTTCTTTTGGCGGGGGTGGGGGGGGTTGCTGATGGGATTCTGTGCCAGCCCAAATTTACCTGATCTGTATGCCCAAAGGCAAGTCCGCCACTGATTCAGATGACATTGGGCAAGAAAGTGTTAATTTAAGGCTTTAATGGTTCTAAACACACACTCTCCACACTCTCAGTACTCTGCTCTTTTTCTCGGTCCTTATACACACTCTGAACCCCCTACTTGCTGGAGAACCTGTATTATGAAGAGTCCTGGATTATCTGTTGTTGGACTTAATAGCATTTAACGACTTTGCTTTTAGAATTTAGTGTCTTAAACAATACTGTATTCACTCTTTATTTGGAATGGGTACTCATTTTTGTCAATTGCACTGTATGATGTCCTGTATTGTTTTATTCTATTGCAAAGTCTTGTACTCTCTGTTCGCACTATGTAGTCTTGTTATCCTGTGTTACCTTTTGGAACATTATTTGTTTCACTGTGTACAGCGTAGCAGGTTGAAACTGAGTTCATTTAATCTTGATCTTGATCTATATATATATAAATGATGACACCAACCATGTATCCACTCTTATCGATGTGTGAGATGCATGTTTATTCAGGTTCAGCAAATTAGATAATTATTGGTTTGTTGGCATCCTTTATGTTGATTTAACTGCATTTCCAATGTTAAAGGAGACCTTTTTGCACACACTGGTGTAATGTGGTTTGTCTCTCAAGGACAATCAATAAGAGAAGGCAGCTAATAAGCATAGGTAAAGCTCACTTTGTCGCTGGACCCTTGAACCCCATGCCAAGAATACCTTAAATATCACAGAGGATCGATCGAAAATGGGTAATTCAAGCAGAATCGCGCTTAATACTCTAGTCATTTGATCCATTCAGTTAGTTGTCTTAGAAGAACCTGCGCCCTGAGAGCAGATGCTTTTATTTAAATAATGGAATCAAATATGTAGTTATTTTATTTATATATATATGTCTGTAGGTGTATTTGTATGTATATACATGTATATGAATATGCTTTGTGTGCGAACGTGTGTGTATATATATATATATAACACACAAACACAAATTAAAAAATGAATGAGATTATGTGATATTGGTATTTAAAGTTACTAAAGTTAGCCTGGAACAACAAGCTTCATGAAACAACACAACTCAGTAATTAACAAAGGTTAGCATTCTAAGTCTGTCCTTGCACCTAGTTATCAAATTTAGGAGACTTTATGCTTATTGATTGGTTTGGAGTCTCAGGAGAATTGGAGTTGAGGATTTCAGAATAGGTGAAGAAGTTGTTCAGAAGTTTGATGCTGCCTTGAAGCTGAAGCTGATGTTGATGTTCAGAGGTGAATGAAGCAGGGGGTTGGAGATTGGAGCGTCCTTTAGAGGTGAAATGAAGCAAGGGTGGATTGCTGGTCGTGAAGTCTGGACTCCAGGTGTTCTGGTCCGGCTCTGCTCAGCTGTTCTGCTGGTCCTGCCTTTTCCCCGCTTTGCCCAACTTTGCCCTGGTCTTGCTGCTGCCCAGCGCGATTTCTCTGTGCATCTGAATGGCTTATATGCTCAGTGCCTGGGGGTCCTTGCCCCTCCACCTTCCTTTAGCCAATCACAAGACCTGATCAGTCATAGCAGGGGGGTCTGTCTCTCCTGGGCCCTGAGGCTGGAAGGAAGGAGTATCTTTTATGACTCTAAAGTATGAAACTTCTCATTGACAGAAATAAAGTTCATAACTCTAAAACAATGCATGGCGGAATATTAAGCTTTGTAGCTTTGGTTGGGCAAGGGTGAGAGCAGCACATAGATACTAGATGTGCTATGGTTTACATGACCTCTCACAGATTGTGCTTCACTCATTTACATTTACATTTATGGCATTTATCAGACGCTTTTATCCAAAGCGACTTCCATTCCCTAACTACAGGGGACAGTCTCCCTGGAGCAACTTGGGGTTAAGGGTCTTGCTCAGGGACCCAGGGGAACCCATGACCTCATGGTCCAGAGGCAAGTATCCTACCCACTGAGCTACCTCCACCCTACCTCCACATACTCATAAACTGTTAGTTTAAATTATAACCACACGTTTGAAAAATCAATCCTCCAATGCCTGAGTATATTGTTGTTAAAATACCTTCAAGTAATGCAAGCAATTCCCAAATTTACATGTTCATAATTTCTCTGGTTACATACAGTGAACTGTCTGTGCCTTCTTTGTTCCCTCTCTCTTTTAGAGCACATGGCTGAATGGATGATTTATGACTTTGCTAAAGAGAAATGCCCTTACTTCAACAGTTATATTGCTAGGTATATGTTTCTAAATTGAAAGGACCTTACAATCATTCTAATCTCTTTTTGTGGATGAATTTAAAATCAAACTTGAATAGTCTACTTTAAAGAAAAATAAACTTATATTATCTTGACCAGACATCTTGGTTTTGCTATTTAAAATGGAAAGGATTAACATTGAGATTACACAGGATGACTTATCAAAGAAAACACATTTACAAATTCAAGTAAATGTGGAGGTATGTAATAAACACAAAATTGTTTTCTCTTGTTTCAATGAACATTCCGTCCATCTGTGTGTGTGTGAAGTGAAAGTGACAATCTGGTCATATGTGAACACACCACAGCACACAGCGTGAACAGCACGAAATACATCCTCTGCATTTAACTCATTCACCAAGTGAAGCAGGAGGCAACCACGAACACAGCGCCCGGGGAGCAGTGTGTGGGGACGGTACATTGCTCAGGGTACCTCAAAAGGTGCCTAGCAGTCTTGGGAATTGAACCCAGACTTTCTGATCACAGGGCGAATGCCTTAACCACTAGGCCACCAGCTACTTATCGCATGAAGGGGGATCAGGGCTTTTGGGGCCATTTGGGGTCTTCTAAGTGTCGTAAAGATGCCTTATAAGTGTTTGAGCATTGCAGACCTTCCTTTTCCACACAGAGGTCTCTGTTTAGACTTGCTGAAGGGATTCTAAAGGGGGGAGGGGAGGAGAAGGACACATGCACGGGGCCTTTCCGATGGATCAGACAAATGTGATCCTACACTCATGTGGCTTGCTTTTAAAGGCGTTAACTTTCTGTGGAAGCATGGCAGATGCTCTCTTTTTCTGCTGTCTTGCTTTCTTCTGTTCTATTATTTGCCTCTTTGTGCTTTTTTGCTCTCTTCCCCTGCAGCTCCTCTGAAAGGCTGGAGCGCTGACTCTGTGAGAGGATGCAGAGCTGTCTATGGCCTCTGATGTCACAGAGGTAAAAAATGGGGGATGCCAGGTGAGAGAGATATGAGTGAGGAAGAGCTGGATTAATCTCTTGACAGGGGGATCTGGGTCTTAGACTCAGCAGGGGAGTTCATGACCCTTATGAGGTGTCTTCCACCTAACTAAGACATCAATCTCTGTGAATTCAAACCATTTCTGGCTTTGATCTAGCCATGTCTGATTCTGTCATTTTTGCTTTTTTTCCAAACCTTAAGTGGACCCCACTAGGCATTAGACCATTTTTGCCATGGGGCTCTGGACTACAGTTACAAATAAATACAGCACAGGCATAAAACTGTTAACAAGGTATTATTACAGTGCATTTACTGCTAATGCTCAGCCCTGTTACAACATGCAGACACTTATTTCATACCCTTTCTGAAGTCATTTGGCTTTATTAGTTTCGCTTCCCAAAATGCTGTCACAGTCTGTCTTCCTTAGCCAGTTTCTGCTTTGTTTTAATAATTTTTTGTGGAAAGACACTCAAATTTGCGAAAACCGTAGATGTCCTCCACATTCATAATTTTTTGTAATTTTAGTGCTAAATTATTAGGAAAAATATAACTTACTAATTATGTAACAAACATATTGATGTAAATTCAGCTACATTTCCATATGAAATATAACTGTATACATTTTTTGGTGCAGAAAGTGCTTCTTGGGATGGTGAAACACCCGGGATGTTTGAAAGTAGCCTGTTTGAGGACATTATTTATTTCCCCTTGCTGCTGATTAGCTGTTGCCCTGTGATGCATTTTTGGCAGCCCTTATTTCGTTATACTGGTTTACTTTTACATTTTCTTTAAGGTTAATGTATTAAGCTGAGTTTAACATGAAATTAAAATTTTGCCACATTACAAATTAGCAGTTTTTCACTACTCATGGCTGCTATTGGAACATAAACCCTGTGAATGTTGAAAGTTTATTGTATATTAATTTGTTTCAAAACCAAACACATTTATTCACCTTTTCATTTAACCAGCACCTAACAACACAGGAACACATAAAGGTAAGAGTGTAAAGTGAGGGTGCGGAAATTTTGAGCACCACATACAGTGCATCCGGAAAGTATTCACAGCGCATTACTTTTTCTACATTTTAGGTTACCACCTTATTCCAAAACGGATTAAATTCATTTTTTTTCCTCAAAAATCTACACACAACACCCCATTATGACATGAAAAAAGTTTACTTGAGGTTTTTACAAATTTATTAAAAATAAAAACTGAAGACTTAATAAAAAATCTTATAAATCACATGTATAAGTAATCACAGCCTATGCTCAATACTTTGTCGATGCACCTTTGGCAGCAATTACAGCCTCTAGTCTTTTTTAATATGATGCCACAAGCTTGGCATACCTATGCTTGGCCAATTTCACCCATTCCTCTTTGCAGCACCTCTCGAGCTCCATCGGGTTGGATGGGAAGCGTTGTGCACAGCCATTTTAAGATCTCTCCAGAGAAATCAATTGGATTCAAGTCTGGGCTCTGGCTGGGCCATTCAAGGAGTTAACAGAGTTGTCCTGAAGCCACTCCTTTGATATCATGGCTGTGTGCTGTGTGAATTGTCTTGCTGAAAGATGAACCGTCGCCCCAGTCTGAGGTAAGGAGCACTCTGGAGCATGTTTTCATCCAGGATGTTTCTGTACATTGCTATAGTCATCTTTCCCTTTGTCCTGACTAATTCCTGACGCTGAAAAACATCCCCACAGCATGATGCTGCCACCACTATGCTTTACTGTAGGGATGGTATTGGTCTGGTGATGAGCGGTTCCTGGTTTCCCACAAACGTGACGCCTGGCATTCACACAAGAGTTCAATCTTTGTCTCATCTTTGAGTCCTTCAGGTGCCTTTTGGCAAACTCCAGATGGGCTGCCATGTGCCTTTTACTAAGCAGTGGCCGTTCCGTCTGGCCACTCTACCATACAGGCCTGATTGGTGGATTGCTGCAGAGATGGTTGTTGTTCTGGAAGGTTTTCCTCTCTCCGCAGAGGACCTCTGGAGCTCTGCCAGAGTGACCATCAGGTCACCTCCTAGACTAAGGTCCTTCTCCACTGATCACTCAGTTTAGATGGCTGCCCAGCTCTAGGAAGTGTCCTGGTGGTTTTGAACTTCTTCCACTTACAGATGATGGAGGCCACTCAGTGGGACCTTCAAAGCAGCAGAAATTTTTCTGTAAGCTTCCAGGGAAGAGACTGTCTCAAGAGACAATCCTGTCTCAGAGGTCTGCAGACAATTCCTTTGACTTCATGCTTAGTTTGTGCTCTGACATGAACTGTCAACCTTATATAGGCAGGTGTGTGCCTTTCCAAATCATTTCCAATCAACTGAATTTACCACAGGTGGACTCTAATTAAGCTGCAGAAACATCTAAAGGATGATCAGTGTAAACAGAATGGACCTAGAATTAGCAAAAATCTCTAGTAAACTTTTTTCACGTTGTCATTATGGGGAATTCTGAGGAAAAAAATGAATTTAATTCATTTTGGAATAAGACTGTAATATAACAAAATATGGAAAAGTGATACTATCAGGATGCACTGTATGCAGTAATGCAAAAAAGTTTTGCCATTTTTGTGGGTGCTATAACTCAAAAAATATAAAATACATATTAAATTGCTGATACGCCCCCTTCTCATTTTTGACCCCCTTCTGGATGAACTTCGTGCAAACAAGCTAAGCAGCAATCAGTCAAATTGTTGATGTGTGATGCAGTAGCCATTTTAGCTCTAAGAAATAGTCTACAACTCTGCATACACTTCTCTTTACCTCTCTGCTTGTGTTTTAGTAACAGCCTCTTGAGACAAATGTAGTAATTCACTCCACTGTATAACAGTACACAAATAAAACATAATATATATTTAATTATGCTAGAGTTATTGTGTATTACAGATTCTAATTATGTTTTGCAGTTGCAGTTAAATGCATTCTAACTGCTGACCTAATGATGCAAGTTAACAACGATTCAAGATTACAGCTGATACGCTATCATCTTTATGCTTAGAGTTTTATACGTTTATACTTCTATACTTTTTTCAAATTTGACAGTCAGTCCCTAACTTAATCACACTAAACTTGGGCTGCACCTGAAGAGTTGACGGACAATCTATCATGGAGCAAGCATCATGCAGGACATTCAAGAACACAACATATGCAACAAAAAACACAAACTCACTGTTTGTCAAGCAACAGACCAGTAGTTACAGCTTGCATAACTAATGAGCATATTTGATATGCATCAAAGTAATTTTGGCAAATGACACGTAAAAGCTGTTGTTTTTGCTAGGTACCTCTTTTTGAGGACCCTGAACTAAAGCAACCGCATCTTGTGCTGTTGTACAACAAACAGAGACACAGCAAATAGAGAACAATTCATAATACAAAGTAATGGGTTGTTGAACTTAAGTGTGGCATGCTGGCATGGAAGTGAAAAAAAAACAACCCAAAAACTGCCACTGACACATGGCAAACTACGGATCTGTGTCTGCCCCATGAAGACTTAACAGTGGTGCTTCACAGGGCTCAGTGCTCTTGTCCCTTCTGGTTCCTTCTGGACCCTTCTGATACACACAGTCTTTTACTGACATCTTTACATGGTTTCTGCTGCCGACAACACTCCACTTGTCCTTTCTTTTCCTCCTGTTGATTTCAGCCCAGCGCTATTTATTTCCTCTTAGGTAACAGCATATCACCTAAGCTAAATACAAGTGAAACAGAGTTCCTGTACATTTCAAGAGATACATCCCAAGATCTGAAACTACCATCCCAAGATCTGGAAATGCTGTGATCTCTTCCTGTCACGTCAAGCAAGAGGCACAAATGCAGACATTACTTATACTCATTCTCTTTATTTTGCCACAAATACACAGAAGAAATAGCGATGGCCGATAAACATAAACGAAGAGCCACAGAACGAACACAAACCTTCTGGGTAGGTGTGAAGGTGAAAGGACAACTTAACACAGAAACACTGAACTTAAATACCCTACAAACAAAGGACCCTCCTACAAACCTAAACCTAAAACCTAAAAACAGCTGAGACACTAATACAAAACAGGTGAGACAACCTAAGGCCCAATAACCCCCGTATTCTAACTTAAAAGTCTTTAAACAAAACTTAAACTGCAGTGTCCTTTAATGACCGATGACTGAGGGTGTGACAGTACCTCCCACCAATAGCACCACCCCGGGGTGCCAAAACATGGCCAACAGACCAACACAGAGGGCTCAGGAGCAGGAACGTGCCACGGCCGGAGTTGGGACCTCAGGAGCAGGTGCCACGGCCGGAGCCGGGACCTCAGGAGCAGGGACAGGAGTCTCAGGGACAGGGGCCTCAGAGACAGGGGCCTCAGGAACAGGGACCTCAGGGACTGGGGCCTCAAGGACTAAGGCCTCAGGGACAAGGGCCTCATGGACAAGGGCTTCAGTTGAGCAGTCAGCTGGAGTCCCTGAAAAGCAACTGGCCGGATCCACTGAGAAGCTGCAGACTGGATGCCTCTGAACGGCTGCGAACGGGGGTCAAGGGCAGGAGCCTGCAGGTGCTGAGATGCTGGCGTGAGAGGCTTGAGATGACGTGGGGCTGGAACAGGGTGCTGAGGCTGCTTCGAGGCATGCAGGAGAGGCTGGAATCTTTTAGAAGCCAGGACAGGATGCTGAGACTGAGAAGATGCTGGCACGGGCCTCAATGGCTCCACTAATCGGCCTAGTGGCCCCTCTAAGAGGCCTAGTGCATCTATTAAAGGTCTATAAAAGAACTGGCTCATAATAGAGGCCTATGGACTCTGAGTAAGGGCCTACGTGGCTCGGGGGCAGAATTTCGTGGCTTGGGGACAGGGCTTCATGGTTCGGGAAAGCTCTGTGACTCGGGAGCTGAGCTTCTTGGCTTGATAAAGCTCCGTGATTTGGGGGTGAAGCTTCGTAACTCAGGAGCAGAGCTTCAAGGCTGGGGAGAGCTCTGCGACTTGGGAGCGGAGCTTCATAACGTGGTAGCAGAACTTCGTAATGCGGGAGCAGAGCTTCGAGGCTTTGGAAAGCTCCGTGACTCAGTGACTTCTTGGGAGCAGCTCCTCAAGCCGATTCAATCAGCCCTGTGTCTCCTCTATATGTCGCTGGATCTCCTCCCAGGGTCCGGTGGCTTTTCTCAAAGTCAGCGGCTCTTTCTTGTTCACCTAGCACCCTAATGGTTTGAGCCATGTCTCTCCACAGCCACTCCTGGGAGGCCATGACAATCTTGGGCAGGCTAACTTCCTCCCACTGTGGCTCCCATGCCCCAATTCACTTGGGGGCAGCTGGTGGCCTAGTGGTTAAGGCATTCGCCCTGTGATCAGAAAGTCCAGGTTCGATTCCCAAGACCGCT